>VZRF01010397.1:700762-799648 GCA_013396875.1 Vireo altiloquus | reverse complement strand
TTTTCTAACTGGTTGATAATAGATATAAAAGCTACCTGCTTTAGGTAGCCATTGCCATTCTGCCATCGTACTCCTGGAGGTCACAGCACAGTCTGTGCCTCCAAAACTTTGATAAGAAAAAAAATAAACAAGCCTTGAAAGAGCAGAAAGAAGCCTCATCTCATCTTTTTGGGACATGGGACATTGAAATAAGGGACACAGCCGGGCCAGGAGCCAGCAGGCTCCCTGACAGCTCCCTAATCCCTGCCCTGCTGCTCTCCCATGCTGTCAATCCCAGCCGGATCCACCCCTGAGCCCTACTCCCATCGGTTTGTGACTTTTCCCACCCCCAGTGTAAGAACTCGTGCACGAGCCTTGTCTGAGTCTTCCCTCGTCCCCTTCGCTGGAAATAAACCTGTGGAGTTCATCCAGGAGACCCCTCCTGCTTCTCTACCTCTGCAGACCCGCAGTGCCATAGGGTATCAGAGACCGCAGAGTCCCCTAAAACTGCAGCAGACCAGAGACATCTGCAGTGGGACGTGGTGGGCTCCAGGCAGCCCCTGATGTGTCAGAGGAGGACTGCTGCTGAAAGCTGGCTGAAATTCCTGTTGTTCCCATTTTTTTCTCAAATTGATACTGTGAGAAAAAATGCTGAAGTTTCTGTTATGCTCTGTTCTCTCCTTCTCATGCAGGCCCCTCTATCTTCTCGTTTCCTGTTGGGTCTTTGGAAATAAGAGTGGCGATGGGGATATTTAGGGTTAGGAAACAGCAAAAATTCTTCCAGATCGGACCATGTTTTAAAACTGCAGTTGTTGGAGTTGTTTGGGCAGTTCCCTTACTCCCTAAGCAGCAGCTAATACTTATTGTTCTGGGCTCAGATTTACTATTGAAGTGAAATTTTTACTACTGAAATTTACTATTGAATGGAAATTTTTAGTGAGGAAATGAAACCTTCACTTTTTCTTGCATTATAGTTCTCAACTTCTAGGGAAAATATAAAACCAAATTTTTATGAAGAATTAAAGGGATTAGAATATCCAATACCCTTTAAAACTTCTTGAATCTTAGATGGTTGATTACCAGCTGTATGTCTTACAAAATCCCTTAACCAGTATTAATCTTACAAGGAGTACAAAGAGTTGAGAAACAATGGGGAATATAACACTTACATGCAACAGTGACAGCTGTAAATAGCAAGAATTGTTAAACCCCGAGTAACTAGACCAAGCAGTCAACTTTAGCATCCCTAGGCTCTTTTAATTCCTTTCATGAAGCAAACATATGCATTCTTTTTAATGCAATGTTGTGTGAACAAGACTATCATTTCTCCACATGGTCTCATAAAAAAAATGACTGATTAAAGAGATCCCAGATGTACAGGATAAACTGGAGCATGCAAATATTAATTTAAAACACAGAATTTTTAGAAAAGTGTATTTTAGAAGGTACTTAGTCTCCAAAAGAAAAAGAATACAGTATAGAATACATTTTACATTGACACAGGGGAAGAGGTCTATTAGTGGTACTTTTCATCCATATATATTCTTTAAATATCCTTTACGTAATAATGGATATATAAATGTAGAATTAAAGAAGAAAAACACAGCAACAATTTTATGATTACTCATAAAATCACTGAAACGCTTTCATTGTTTCAGCATCTCAATTTTCAGGATATAATCTGTCAGCAGTTGCCTTGGGATCCCCAGTGTAGGTACTTTATAGTAGGTACTCTGAAAAAGTCAACCCTTTTTATGCCTATATCAGTGCACCCTTAAAACTTACATTGGATGCTGAACAATCTTAGCACATTCTGGGTCTTCTTATGTTCCTCCATAACGTCAGTGAAATTTCAGAGAGGCAGACACACATGAATGTAGCCACTCCTTTGGGTTTTCAGACATGTTTTCCAGATTAGTGTATTCTGAACTCATAACAGTGCATAAGCATGGAATGCAGATGGAGGCTTTTTTCCCTCTCACAGCTTTCCAACTTTTGAATAATTAACAAAGTTTTGTAGGTGCCTGCCTAAATAAATTAGGTTTGTACAGCTGTGTGAAGATTTCTGCAAATACAAATTTTCAGGCTTTTCTGTATTCCTGGTCACTGAATTAGCTACTCGCAAGAGTTAACTATTTTGTTAATTAATATGGTGACCTCAGCTGACTTACCAGTAGGTCATTAAAAGCATTGTTCTCTTTCTTCTGTTTGCAGAATAGCAGACCAGGATTTTGATTTACCGTCAGTTTTGAGGACCCAAGACTTTTGCTGATAAAGAGCAAAATGCAAAATACTTTGGAAATTTTTCAGCCTAACTTGCTGCCCCACTCGAACAGGGACCTGTTCAACAGAAGAGTCTGTATGCTCTTCAGACACTTTAGAGAAAGTATTGTAAACAGGACTCACAAAAGGATAAGAAAACCCTCAAGTAATTCTGTCAAGATATAACTCAGCTGTTTTATGTTACTGATGAAAATAAATATTTGCTCTTTTACAAATTAAGGAAAAGTAACTAGATTTACCACAGGTTTTAGTAATACTGGTGATTAGTGTAATTTATATATATAATTCATTGCATTTGTTCAACTCCTTGTTACCTAGAGCTCTGTGAATAAATGTCATGTTTATATCATGTTTGGGGACCATATATGACAATTTTGAGACACACTGAGTTTAACTGTGAATTAATATAAAAGTTTAATTTGAAGACTCAGTATTTTGGAAAAAAAAAATCGTGGGTTTTTTCAACAGTTGTAGCCATTTTGGATCAGCAGAATAAAAAAAAAGAAAAACCAAAGCATTTATTTAAAGAATTAATAATAAATGACTTTTTAGGAGCACTTTCCCTTCAGTTCCTGTATGAGACAAATAACTTTTCTTGTCA
Organism: Vireo altiloquus; assembly: GCA_013396875.1. Lineage (NCBI taxonomy): Eukaryota > Metazoa > Chordata > Aves > Passeriformes > Vireonidae > Vireo > Vireo altiloquus. The sequence continues at coordinate 796,785 of VZRF01010397.1, read as the reverse complement.
GCATCAGGAAATCCATGAAGTTAAAACTCATCTAGGTCTAGTGCTGATGGCTATTCCATGTTGGTGTTCACCAGTGGGGGAAATGATGAAGAGGAAGGAATTTGTTTCAGGAACTAGGGATGGTGCAGCAAGATACCAAGGTGGTCGTTTAAGGAAACTTCTCCTACTGCCTCTGGACTCAGGCATGCCAGAAGAACTGGCACCCAAACTTAATAAACCCCTGAAAAGTTGGTTAATTGCCTGGGAAGTACCCATGGCCAACACAGGAGCAGGTGGTGATGAATTCACAATGTACTGCACATGTATCACGTTCAGTTAGATATGTCCAGCATAATCACTTTGCAATGTTTAATATAAGTTTGGTGTAAACTAGGTGTAAGATCCCTACCTCCAATGAAGTAATCTAATTCCAGTCACCAGGCTTTGGAACAGAAAGCAAGTATGAAATTGCTTACAGTTTTTTTCTAATGTGCATCAGGCCAACGTATCCTTTGTGATTTACAACTCCAGAGAGAGTTTCCTTTGTTTATGGATTTTTTTTTCAGTTTGTTCTGACAGAAGAGAGGAGTTAAGCTGTCACATTACAAGAACAGAAAAAAGTCCCACATGATTTACAAAACAATCCAAATAAAACAGTATGCCTGTAAATCACAGCTCTTAAAAAATGTTGTTTTGTACTTCAAAGACTGTTGAAAAAATAAATGAACTTTATAAAATATTTTGAATTTTTGTGACAAATTGTTGGGGAACATCTGTTTTAACATCTTCTAATAGTAATACTTTGGTTTTTTTCCCAGTAGGTCCTCCAAAGACTTAAACATGCTTTGCAAATAGCTGCTTAAGTAGCTGCTTAAGTAGTTAATGAGTATATTGCCTAGCTTTTGTTTCTATCTTTGTAATATTTAAAAAATTCCGTGATATTTTAAAAATTTTCAGCTTCCTTTTGCTCAGCATGGAATGATTTCAGAGCCCCAACTTACATTTGTTAAAAAGAAAAGAAAAGGGTTGGGATTTTTGTTGTTAAGGTTGTAGAGCACATGAGATTTAAGCCTATAATTTTTATTGATTTCATTATTTGTGCCTCAATACCTATGCACTTACTGAATACTTTTGAGATGTCATTTTTCTTGGTCAATTTTAACATGTGTATTCTTCCCTTAGTCTCAAAACGTCTTCCTGATCAGTGAATAAAACATTTCTGATGCTTGTTTTCCATGTATTTCTTTTTACATTAATATAAAATTCCAAAATAACTTCATTTTCTCTCAACAGAATGGGCAACTCTGCTCAGTTAGTAGCAAAGAAAGAGATTCCCTTCACATGAACTTCTTTATCTTGCCAATTACCCTTAAGCACCAGATTTTCCTGCTACTTATTACAGTAGTGCACTTCCCTGAAGTGGGATGCTGTTATGACTCTTTCAGCTAAATGGGCTTTATTTTATTATGAAGGGAAAAAAACCCCAAACCAATAAATAAAACTCTAAATTTAGTCTTGGATTTACATCCCATAAGGTACAAAAGGCCTTTAATTCATAGGCTCCTGTGTACAGTATTCAACATAGGTTGAGACTGTGACTGTCCCTCTCTGAGTTTAAATTTAGTGGTTAGAGATGAAATCTAGACAAGTTCTCAGATAGTTCATAAGATAGGTAGATAGAAAAACTGCATTGGGATGAGTAGCTTGCAATATTGTCTTTTTAATTTTTTTCTGTGTATCTATCTGAAGCCTTTCTTATATTCCTCCATAGTATGTGAATGAGATGGAAAATATGAAGGGAAAAGTACCATTAAAGATCTGACATACTATAAGATTTCAAAGAATTGGTTTCTACTCCTTCATCAGTGCAGGACTAGAATATTCTTCAAGACAACAAGATACCTTTTTTTGTAGTTCAGTATTCAAATATGCCAGAAGAAAGATACTGGTTGAATATTGCCTTTTTACCCTTTATATCTGTAGTTTCAATATCAAAATCTTCAGTGAATGTTTGTAAATGAATGTTACTGGGAGACAGAGATGAGTGGATATTGTAAAATAAGTCATGCTTTGTGGAAATACTGCATAAAAGCAGAACTAGTGCAAATTTGGAAATTTCTTAAGAGTTTATAGCAGTAAAGCCTACCTTGATGAGAAATTAGTTTAATTTAGAAATTAGTTTAATTTAGAAATTAGTTTAATCTGAACCTAAAGCAAAAGGAATTATTCTTACAATAAAAATGATAGTGCTAAAGTTACCTTTTAACGTCCTATTTCAATAAACCAATGCAATCTTCCTCTAAGAACTAGGTCTTCATTAAGTCCATGTACTCCCTTGTAGTTTTAGTTTAGAGGGTTCTTTAATAATTATAATTCCTTATAGATTCTTAGGTACATTTAAATCCTTAGAACATTTCTAGATACAGTTAAATTTTTATCTGCAAAACGAAAGACAAAGTTCTTGTTGACAAGTAGAACTCTTTCCTATTCTCATCAAAACATTAATTTTCCTAGTCTCTGTGTCCAAATGTCCCATAGCAGGCCCTGGTTTGAAGGGCCAGATGGAATGCTGAGTCCATCCAGCAGTTTATCAAAGAACATTTAGTATATAATACTGCTTACTTGTATCTTGAATTCCTGGAATTTCTCATGCCTCCAATTCAAGCACTTCAGTCCCCTAGTGAACCTAACTAATACAGTTTGTAAATACAGAAAGATTGTCACCAGCTACATACAATGAGGAAGATGATGTTGAGTGTTAAGTCATGCTGAAAACAAACTTGTGCAATGGGAACTTCTTGTATCTATTTGTAGCATTCCCCTCTTTCAGAGGGAAGCAGCTGATAAAATACACAGCAATAATGTGCTTGGGGATTCACAGCTGTTTCTCAATATAGACAATTTTATTATCAGCCCTAAAACAGAAAAAGCCTTTAATTATTATCGTGAAAGAAACAGCTTTTGTGTGCCTCTGCCTGGTTGTACATCATTTCATTGCAGCAGTGATTGTTCTGTCTGTAATAACTTTGTGCTCTGAGTGATGCTGTCTTCCTATAAAAACAGCATCCACCCTCCTCAGATGAAATGCACAGTCTGTGTCAGTTCATCTTTCGTCACTCATCTTATTTTTGTGTAGATGCCTTGAACTTGTCATCATGAGTGAAATAAATACGCATTCTTTGGCTCTTAACTAAAGTTTTGTTCAGGAATTTCTACTCCTGTGCCTTTGACAACCTCCCTAGCTAGCTGCATGGTTTCAGAATTATCACTTTTTTGTATTCCTGCATTCTATTTCTTGACTTTCATTTATATGTTTAGTTAGTTTATACCTTCCACTTTTAAAAAAATTAATTCAGTGTGTCTGGCAAAGTCAGTATGAATCTTTTTGTTGTCTGCATTGGGCACTGCACTGGGAGTTTTCTAATATTCATATGGTGTAACTAGTCTACATGGCATGTAGTATTCTCGGAGAACTTGACTAGTTTCTTCTAGGTCCTAAGGACGGGCATGGATTAAGTATGGATAGAGCTCAAAAGGTACTTGATCAGGTTTTCCTCCTTTTTGTACGGGTAAATAGTTTATGTGATGACAAACTATATTCATGAAAGGAACTAAGAGTCTAAGAGTCAATTCTAAAAGGACATTAGGGAATGTATCATGGCACAATATATATCCAAATAGCTAAATGTTCTTTTTCCTATACCCTATGCTATGCTCAAACTGTTCTCAGATCTCGTCTGAGAGAGTGCTTTTGTGCATGAAAAAAGTGCCAGGAGAATTTCTAGTAAATAAACAATGTGAAGAGTTGTACGTTCTGTCCATAATACCAGCTCTCAAACAAAGAAGGTAAATTTATTCATAGAATATCCTGAGTCGGAAGGGACACAAAAGGGTCATTGAGTCCAAATCCAGGCTCTGTGCAGGACAAATCCAAGAACGGTAAATGAAATCCAGAACCAACCTACATCCTCATGTAAGGCACTGGAAAATTTAGAAGTTCTAAAGGATAGTCAGGGAATCAACCACTGATGTTTAGAACTTGCACAGACTTTTATAAGGGCTGTGGGCAGTTATTTTTCCCATTTACTTACTATAAAGCAAAGGTGTCTCCTGAGACTGTCATCAGAACAAACTAATCCTTTATTAATAGTACAACAGTAGAGGTTGTGTTTCCTGGCTTGTATGTAAAGCAGCTGGAGTTTTTGCTGGAATGTGGGATTCTTAAAATCAATATACATTTCCAACCTGGTAGGATTCAAATCCACAGAAATATACACAAGTTCTCAGACAGCGACAACAACAGTGGGTGAAGAACACTGAATCACACAATTTATGGTGTAAGGGATCTCCAGAGGCCATCCAGTCTGATCCCTTACTCAAAGCAGTTCTACTTAGACCAGATTGCTCAGGCTTGTATTCAGAACATCAAGATGGAGACTGTACAACCTCTCTGGATGACCTTTTCCAATATTTAATAGCGAAACAAGTTTTCTAATATCTAAGCAGATATTTTTATATTCCTGACTTGTGTCTCTTGACTCACTTTCACTGTGCATTTGCAAGAGTTTGTCGTCATAGTAGTCCTATCTTCTACTCAGGAGCTTGTGGACAGAAATAAGATCTACTCTTAACCTTCTTTTCAGGCTGAGCAGACCCAGTTTCTCAGCCTCTGCTCATGGGCCCAGTGCCCTCACTGGACTTGTTCCTGAGTGTTAGTGTCCTCCTTGTGCTGGCTCCCACGAGACACGATACTCCAGATGTGGTCTCGCAACTCTTGGACAGTTGCTAAGAACATGAACTTTAGCCCATGTTTAGGTGTGAAGGTTCCATTTCAGAAGTCCCAATATTTTGAAACTTCATAAAGCAATGGATTTTCTCCTCTATGAAGCATAATGTTCCACAAACTTTTATCTGAGAGCTACCGTTATCATGATGTCCGTTTTATTTCATGAGCGTCAGAAGAAAAACTTTGTTAAATGGCTTTAATGTGTTTTTTAATATCTCTAAGGCACGCTTAGAAGCTGGTTGCCTCTCTCTTCATCTTGGAAGATGGAAAAGTGGCTGTCTTCTCATTTGTAAAATGATTGAAATATAGAACATCTGTTGAAATAATGACTGTAACATTTCAAGAATGCTGGTGTAGCAGAAATAATTGCTCTTTAAAGTATTCCTGAAAGAGTCTCCTAACTGCCTCATGGTATAAGACTATGACCATAGCCACTTTGAACTGTTATAAAGAAGTGCATGATGTGGTTGTGAAGGGTCAGGCCTTACATCATATTTTTAGACTTGCTACTGATGTCTACTCTCTCAGTTTTGCAGAAATTGTCTAAAGTAATTGTTTTCTGATTTCCTTGATAGACTAAAGGAATATTTGCAATGTTGCTCGAAACTTCTGAATCAGTCAGTCTTTGAATAGTACTTACACTTTTTCATTGAGATTTTCCAATAGCCTGAATAAAACCTGGAGATACTGCAACTTCCAATAAACAAGAACTTCTGTATATTCCAAGATCTGCCTGTATTTCTTGTTTTTGTAAGTGGCAGAGACAGTTCAGACAGGATTTAACCATGCTGGGATTTTATTTTGTTAGACTACTAGTGTGTAAATGAAAAAAACATTCACTTTTGCACTGTGACTCAAATAATTGTTGTGTATAACTGTAGCTATTTAGTCCTCTGAATATGCTGTTATACAGAGCTGAGCTGTGTGCTGAAGGATCCTGGATCCCAGTGTTACATATGTCAGACCTTTTGCCTTTGCTTTTTAAATAAATCACACAATAAAATAAGAAGAGCTCCATGTGCCCTTCCTGTCCAGTCTGTCAGTAAATAAGGATGCGTGAACTTCTCATTTCAGAAAGGCAGCCTTTTGAAGATGTTTAGAAAAGAAAAGGGGAGGCTAAGATCAAAGGACCCCAGAACCTGTTCTGTGTAGTCAGTGAGTATTGTTCTTGCACATCTGGGTCAGTTCAGAATGTTTTTTTAGAGGCAATGAGAGCTTTCTACATAATACATTCTCTTGAATTTATGATGTGAATTCAATGTTATATCGAAGTTAATTGGTAGTGACCTTAAACATACACATTCTTAGACAAAAACTATGCTAAGCTCAAGTTAAGGTCACAAAATGTAGCTATAATTTGAAGTAATAAAGACATCCAAAGGGCATGCAGAAAAAATACAAGAAAAAGAGCTGTGTAAGAAACCCAAATGAGTCTGATGAAGAAAATGCACGAGAGACATTCAAGCCACCTCCTGCCCCCCTGTTTTTTGTAGTGATGCCATGTGGCAATAATTTGATATTTTCATAGCAGCTCAAACATAATTAAACACTTATAAAAAAAATTTCCTTTAGTTGTTTCATCCAGCAAACCTGAATCATCCAAAATCATGCAAAAGTTTTTACCACTAGTGCTCCATTGCCAGTGAACAATAAACCTTCTTTTGTTACTTTCTCACTAAATAAAAAACAACGTTTGACAGGTTTATATTTTCACAGAGGAAAGAAACAAACAATATAATCAGCAAATCAGCATGTCTAGATAAAGCACTCGAAAAAAGCAGCATTGCATTCTCCTGTGAGCATTATTGAATACAAAAGCTCGTTCATTTGGGACTTCCTTCTGCCCAGAAGGAAGACACTGTAGCATGTTTTGAATATCCACAGTCACTGTGCTGGGCCAGCAAATAGGTCTGTTGCACATCTGACAGCCACTGCCAAACAATGACCACCCTACCCTTCTCTTCCAGTTAAACAGAGCACATCCAGCCTTTCTTCTTCATTCTCGACCACATAAATTTGATTTCCCCTTGGCTGCAATGTTAAAGATCAGTTGATTTTTGGGCAAGTATAAAATCTCTCTGAATAAATCACTGAAATTTTCCGAGGCTCAAGAAGCACCTGGGTTTACTTTAGTTCAATTATTTAGGTAGTGCAGCCCCTGGATTCTAAAAATTGATACATATTATACCAAATTAGAGTACACCTATAAAGTAGATGTAAAAGAAGAGAAGTCAGTATTTCTTATTGCACTCTCAGGTCAAATCCTTCAAACCAGGAATTTCAGCTGAGTATTCAAACTTCTAAGAATTAGATTTGTGGCATTTTTTCGATGGGAAATTGCATTACAATGGCAGGATTTGTTCCTATAGCAGATGATTCTCCAGGAAAAGTAAAAATTTGGCAATCACAGAAATAAAATCACATTTCTTAACTTTCTACATTTTCTCCTTCATGAACACTTCAAAGGGCGTCAGTTCCTTTTAAAATCAATGGATTTTATATAAAGATAAAAATCTTCTGTGCAAGTTTAGTTTTTTTCCTGTTCTAGTCACAGATCTACCTCCCTCCACCAAACTGCTTTTTTCAGCTCTGTAAAGCATGCCTTGTCTTTTTAACCTTAAACAGCAGAGGGCAACCTGAGAATGCCTATCTCATCTGTGCCTACAGCTTCAGATGCTGGAAATACAGTGTTAAAAGTTGTTATCAATTAATGGTATGTTAAATACACGCCAAAAAACTGCAGTTTTCTGTACCGATTGTGAATGTGCCAAATTTATTATATTTTTCAGAGCAAACTGAAATTTCATTCTTCATCAACTATCTGGTCTCAATAAAAGTCATGACCATGCTCAGCACAGTCTGTCATTTGCAGAATAAATTTTTTCAAATAGGTGGAAGAACTGCATAAAAGGAATGGGGAAAGGCCACCATGGAAAGTAAAAAACCTTACTGAAATATTCTAAAGTTAAAAAATAATAAATCAGTGTAATTTATAAAGCAATTATAGATTTTAGTAAACATTTACAGACCATGGCTTGTAATACTCTGTTTACCTCCACAGACCTGAGTAAAAATTCTGTGTTTCTTTCTAATGTAAAATTCTTGAAATAACATACTCAGTTTAAGGGACTTGTACAACCTTAGTCTAAACTTACTTTAAAGTGTTACTATGCTAGATTAAATTTAGTGGAAGAAGAAGAAGCAAAAATATAATTTAGAGATATTGAGACACCAGAAGACATTAAACAAGCACCCAAGAGAAAAGAACCTATGTAATATTAAATATCATGAGTGCTTGATAGCAGTGATTGCCTTGTTGGTCATAGCCTGATCCAAATACTGCAGCAAATATATTTAAGAGATGTCCTTTAACTCTTGGAAATCATCTTCTTAGCACTATATTATAGCTTATTTATAGTCCGCTGTGTTTCATTGCATTTCTTTAAGGAAAACTTTGAATTTTCAAACATGTTACAACAATATGTGCAAAGAGCATTTGCTGCTATTGTTTCACCTGGGACCTTGCATGCCTTCCTCCCAAGCTTCTCACAGGACTCATCCCTTAATTCTACTACTATTTTCCCCTCCTGTGGACCTTCTTTGTGAACACAACTGCAGCTGTGAGATTATGCCAATGACTCACAGATTTAGTCCTTCATTCAAAGTTACATTCAAATTCTTTTCCAAAATTCCGTGTGCTACTCAATACCAGAGCAAGCTCAGAATGCCCAAAACAATTCTCAACCATTTCCCTGCAGTTTTCTTTGCTGTATTTGCATGATATCATCACTGTCCTTCCTGGGCCTGATGCCTGTAGGATGGGCACTGTGTTAACCTCAACCTTCTTTCTAGAGTTCAGGTTCCACTTCTGTGAAGAATCTTTTGTTTTCATCTATATGAGAACAAATCTTGAGTTTTAACTCTCACAGCTTTGAGAGTTAAATTTCGAAAGTAATGTTTCAATTTATATCCATTTAAGATGGTGTTGATGTGCAGAACTTGTTCCCTAATACATTCCACACCTTCTTGTTGTAGAGCTTTCCTTTTTCTGGGCAACAAAAGACAAACTGTTTGTCTTCCCTTTGTCTTGGAGTGACTTTATGATGTATCCCATATTGCCTACTCTATGCCCAGAAAATGAATCTTATGCCTTTCTGTGCCTCTCCTGAGAGGGGAGAGAAAGAAAAAACCAGCCAGAGGAACTTTCTCAAAGCAGTTCTGTGCTTCAAGATCACTACTCCTCTCTGTTCTGTGTGGGGGAGGTAGCTGCTGCAGCAGAGAGTAGGTGGGAAGCTTCTTTTTCCAGCAAGTTCTCGGCTCTTTCTTCGAAAGAAGAGAGACGGAGTTTTCCTGGGACTCTGGTTTGTTCTTCTTCTCTTCTGGACTTGTTCAGAACACCAGAACATCAAAACCTCCCTGGGAGACCTTCCACCAGTCTGCAGGGGGGTCCCTCATGCTGACCCAGCTCCAGGGAGGAGAGAGACCACACCCAGAAAGACTTAAAACTCTTTCAGGTTTCTCTCCACAGAGAGAGATTTTATTATTTAGCATTATTATTCTTTTCTTGTGTGTTTGTTAAATAAATAGTTTTTTTCTTTTTCGCTTTCCTCTGAGGAAATATTTCTTTTCCCAAACCTGGTCAGGGAGGGGTAACTACAACTGCTTTCTATAAGAGAATGTTTTTCTCTGAATTTGTCTCAAACTGGGACAAATTTTGCAACCCTTACTATTCCTTCAGTAATGTTGAGGTTCTGAACTCATGTCTTTTCTGCCAGTGTCTCCACTCATCAACTCCTTGTTACATTTTTTTCAGCCAAGAATTTTTTATGCCAATTGGTCTAAATATTAGAACCTAACTACCTACTTTGAATAATTTGTTGTGGTTAATGCTCATAAAAGTCTTGGAGGAGGTATTAAACCTTAAACTTCACATTTTAACCCTGTTTTTTCCTTTTTTTTTTCCAAAGCATAATCAATTTTGGTCAGAAGTGGCTTCTCCATAAAAATCACATCATTATACCCAGGCAATCTGTTCTGAGCGAGGAGTTGGTAGAACATGGGCAAGAGTTGGATTAAGCTCTTCCACTCCTTTGCTTGCTCTAGAGGCTGAGCCTATGTGGTTTCAAGGGATTTTTTTCTCCCAAGCACTGCCATTCAGCTTGTCTTACAGACCAAGCCCCTTTTTTTGTTCATGGAGAAACTGGAATTCTGGGCTTCACTGTATCAGAATTGCCCTACATTTCAGTTCATTGCTCACTTGCATTGCTGCTCTTGGCATATTTCTGTGAACGCCATAAATCTTTATGTGTGATTGCCTCTCTTTCTCTGGAAAAACATTTAAGAACATACCAGTGCACAGTCATGCAACAAACAAGAAGGAAAAAGTGATGAACTCACTAGATATGTTTACTGACCTGGCTAGTCTCATAGAATTCAGTATCATCACTCTTTTTTACTTTCTTTACTTCTTTTCTGTATGTTCATGTCTCTTTAGTGCTGTCTTGTAGACTGCTAGGTCTTCATGATAACCACATCATGAAGAGATTATGTGAGCAGATTTGGGAAACTGAGAAAAAATAATGATAATTTATATTCATTATTTCACAGGACAAAAAGTGAGTCTCTTTGTCATAAGAAATCTGAATGTAGTCCAGAGATCTAGTTCTTGGTTTATTTTCTTTTTTTATCCAGTGGTATGAGATACTGGACAGACATCACTTTTCATAAAAGTCTGCTAAATGTTTGCATTTCTTAGATGTCCTTCTTAATATAATATTGGCAAAACTTATCCACATTTTGCGACAATATTGGCAAGGCTTCCATTGGCACAACTGTTAAAATAATATTACTTAGAAAGAAAGCAAAACTTAGTGAGGGATTAACATGAGAGATTAAAATAACTTTTTGCTTTCATTTGTTGAAGGTGTAGTCATTATGGCCAGCAAGAATTTTTCCACCCACTTTAAAACTGTATCTAAAATGAGCTATTCCAGAGCTTTCTCCTGTAGAGTTACAAAGCATCATGGATTTTGAATTGCTCTAAACCAGCAAAGCTGGTCTGAATACAGCTAATCTGTTGTTGTGCCACTTTGTTTATTCTAGCTGAGGTTCTGGCATTCTTGTCTATATTGTGTGTTACTGTCATCAATTTTCTGATGGGAAATTACTAGCTGGTGGGTCCAGCTGACTTTAGTACAACTTACTTAACTTCAGTCTGCCTTGCCTGCTGTCAGCTGCAGATGCAGGTCTTGTTTCTATACATGTAAACCTTTTTTGTGCTTAATTTCTGAGCCATATGTCTTAGTGATCACTCCCTTCAACTGCCATCTGATGTAAAAAGGCACCATGTTATCAAATAACTGCAAAATCAGTTTCTACTCCTCACTTCTAACCCAAACCCCAGTGTTAACAGGTATCTGACAGGCTGTCCTTTTCCCCAGGAAACAGTTGCTCCATCTATCTTGCCTTGGATGTCCATGAGGGCTACCCCAGCTGTGGCCCTGAGAGCCACGAGATGGTGAGAGTGCTTAGCTAGTCTGTGATCTGAGCTTGAGCCTAGGGCTTCTCAAACTGCAGAGTTCTTCTTGCCCTCACCTGTAAAAATTCTGTCTTCAGGCTTACTATTGGTAACCCTGTGGTTATTAAAAAGCTATTTTGAAATTAGGTCTCATTATTCTTTAAGACCTATTTTGAAAGAAACAAACTATTTTCAGTACATCTTCAGTACAGGCGTTTAAGAGTGGAAATTTTCAAAAAGCAGTGACTGTCAGAGAGAAAGGATGCTGTTAAAGAGAGACTTGGATGAATGATGAATTGTACATTCAGAGTGATCACATTTTGGCCAGTTGAAAAAAAGCTTATTTATTTATATAGGACAGGAAAACACAAAAATTTTTAATGAAAATCCTTGTGTAGTCTTAATTCACTGGCACATTCTTATAAATATTTAGTTTTCTAGGAACATTACAATATAAAAATTTAATAAAATACAATAATAGAAATAGACTAATGCCAAAAACTGGGGTTGGATAACTTCCTTCTGAAATTCTAGTAGTTTAGGATATATTAAAGATACTGATTCATTTTATATTTATACACTCCTGTACTAAAATGCTAAAATAGTTTTTTCTTAGTATTTAAATATGTTCAAAGCCTAGATACAATGTGGGTGGGCATAATGTAATCACTAACTTATTGCTTGCTACTTGCAAATGTGCCCTGCTCACAGTTTGGGAGGCTGGACTGCTATTGTCTCAATTCAGTTTTTATGCTTATTTTATCCTATATCTTTTATTAACTACAAGTGTTTATCACAGTGCATTGTGCAACCACTTTTTCAACAGAAGCTGAGCTAACAGCACTGATTTATGGCCTTGGACCAAACCTGGCTGCAGAGAGAGGGGTGAGTGGTCCATGTAGGCAAATCCATACCAACCAGCCAGCTGATCCCAAGGCAACAAGAGTGGAGGTGAGCAATAAAGTAATCCCTTGTAGGATCTGCATACAATGTCAGAAGTTGTCATGCTGTAGCACACATTATGGTGATCAAAAGAAAGTTTTTAAGTACATTTTTTTGTGCCTTCACCAAGAACTAATATTCATGGTATAGGAGTCCATCAGCACAAAATAGTCCAGTGTGGGATATCTACTCTGCATGCATGACTGGTTGTTCATGATAACCCCAGAATCTCTGGTTGTATTTCATGGAATGTGTCTGGAACTGAAAAATTTATTAGACCAGTCCACTGCTTAACTTTTCTTTTTTTCAGGTCCTAGGGCTTATTACTCATTACTTCTGAGGGGTTTGCTGTGAACAAATTCACAGTAGGATGATTCTCTAGTTAAGTCTACACATCTCTGCTGAAAATTTTTCACATGGTGTCCTGAATAAAATAAAACAAAAGGGCTAAATGCCATTGGACTGGAAAAAAAAAGTACATTCTGCACTCTTCTCTTACTGCCACATAACAAAGTAACATCAACTGTATTGTCAAAATTGTGTACAAATTCAAGTGAGTGCCTGACTTGTGCATGTGCCTCATCTGGCTGCATGCATGTTATCGTCATTCCTACAACTTAAGAAACCACTTGTCTAAATCATCTCTTGTCTGGACAACAAAACTCTGCAGGTCTAATTTGCCTGCCTTGGTGGCACGGGTGAAGTCTTCACATTGGCATCAATGCACCCACTTGCAGTAAAATGTGGATGTTGAATAAGAGAAAACCTTAACCACATCAATGGAAGGATCTTCCGCTTCCCCACTTGCCTAAAACTGTGGGGAGCCTTTCTGAGGATTTCAAAGAGTGTGGAAACAGAACTGCAGGGGCTAAAAATCTTCAATTTAGTAAAATAGGTTTAACTAGAAGTCAGCTCTGAGGTCTCTCTACATGAAACTTAGTAAACCATGAGGTGCTTAAGTCAGAGTGTGATCAAATTCTGTTAGAAAGACAATATTGATTTCATTGTATGTGAATAAAGTCTTTCTACTCAATCATTTTCTTAGTCTATGTAACGTGAAATCTTGGAAGAAAAAAATAATTTCTTTTAATTAGCCGTGCTCTTACTGATCAAGTCCAGATGATGGTGATTACTTCTTGTATTACTACTATTATTAGTAATTTTTAGCTAGCAGAATTTCTTGCATTGCACTTTGAGATAAAAGCTGTAAACTTCCCACTGTACATAATAAGGACATAATTTCAGGTCGAAGTGGCACAGTGGGCTCTGCACTGGTCTTTGATGTCTGTAGAGTGGAACTCACATTCTGCCTTTGATCTCAAGTGAAAATAAGTTTGGTGAGTTTCATTTTAGCCTCTTCTCTACAGTATAAGTGCTCCCACAGTTCAGTACAATTGGCATTCTCTGTGTAAGAGAGGCCCTAGGAATGGGATGTTGTGGGGTCAGTGCTGACATTTGCTGGCAAAGCTGAATGGGGGTGCTTGCATGACAGCTTGTGGGGTACCTGGTTCATGTTCATCTCTGCAGTACAAAATACATTTACATTGTTAATATAAAATAATATAGTTCCAAAGCAGCTTGCAGATAGACATCTTAGTTAATCCATATAAAATATCTTATTTAAAAGACTTTTTTCCCTTCACTTGACATGTAGGTTTTTAAAATCTCTCCATCATATGCTCACTCTAACAGTAACCCTTTGGTAAACCCCTTAAAGCTTGCCAAGACCACACACACTCCATAGTTCTACCTAAAGAAAGATGCAGTGAAACATGATTAATTCTGAATATTCAGTCATTATTTTGGCTTTGCTTTTGCCTCATTTTTTTCAATCAGTTCTTCAAAAGTCCTGATCTGTCACTGTCCAGTCTCTGAACCTAGTTGTTCCTCAGCAGGTCACTGAAGTTCTGGTACATATCCAAGCAATATCTCCCCAGATTTAGGAATGGGGAATCATGTTTTATTATCTATCTGTATAAAAGCACCTGGTATAATTTGACCCTCTTTTTAGGAGCTATGGTGGTACATTAAAAAACAAAAAGTAAAAATTAAATACATAAGTGTAATGCAACACAGTTAAAATGTAGCAATAACTTGAGACTCTCATTGTAGAGTTTACTTGGCAATGCAGAAACTTAAATACAGGGAGGAGTTTTGTGTGTGCATATTTCACAGTTCATTTTGCTATTTGCTCTGATTCAAAGGAATTAAAAAAAATGAAAGTAAAGAAGCAATAATGAAGACCTTATTTATTGTTTACCAGGCCAAAATCCAACTTAGCTCCAAGACATGTATGACTTCCCTTTCATAAAACAAAGTCTGTGTCACTGTTATCTTTGTATTGTTCAAAAAAATGTTGAATACTTCATCATATGATATGAAATTAAGCATTAACCACAACTCTAAATTGCACTTCCTCCAATATACTGCTGAGTTTCTTGTGATGCAATTTTATCTTTTTTTTAATAAACTGAGAAAGTGGGTAAAACTGAGGAACTTCCAGAAAAAACCTTGAAATTCAACTTCCCCATTTTCTTATTTTTAATAGTTGCCTATTAATAGATGCTTACACAAGTTAAGGAGTAGGGGCTGAAGGATAAGGTGAATATGTTCAGGCAATCAGCAGCTGGAGACTTCTTGAGCTAGAGGTCATTTTGGCCATGTTGTCCATGTTGATGGCTACTTAAAGCCTCTTCTTGAGCTCTGCCTGAATTCCTGGCTCACAGCATCGTGGTGTTGACTCAGCCACTTTGGAGGAGAAAATACTGAATGCTTTTTATAACTTTGATGATATTGCTTCTGTTATGGACACAGCAGGATTCCAGGAACAGGGAATTGTGTTTTGCTGACCTCACCAGATGAGGAAGCAGATCCCCTCAGGCTTTCTCAGGACCATGATATCAGCACATCAGTGTCTGATACCTTTCTCCCACTCTCATTGGAGACTTCTTGCCTTACTTTTGTTGACACAGAGTTCTTCAAAAAGAACGTCCAATGATACTTCCAAACTTGTACTTTGTGCCATGAGATTTTCTTCTAGTGGGGCACCTAATTTTTTCATCTCTCCAGTTCCAGGTGGCACCACATCTGCTTCTCCCATGGAGAGATGACATGTAAATGAAAGTCATCAATTTTATTAATCATAATCAATTTTAACCCAAACCTGTAATATTTGGAATAGCCCATTTGTCACTTGTGGTTAAAAATTATTTGCACATAGTAAAGCAGCAACTTGCCAGAAGGGAGGAAAATAAACAGCCGTGCCTCATCCCTTCAACCCTTCATCTTTTACACACAAGCAGCAGGTCAAACTAAGATAAAAATCTGAGGGATTAACTATGTCAATAACAATTTCTGTAAAATTTTTTCCAGGCAGGAACTTCTTCATTCATTATAAACATCTGCTGAGGAAACCACATTCGTTTCCTAAGGTAAAAGATGTGCAAGCATTCACCTTTTACACTTATTAATGTATACATAACTTTCAGCCAAAAGGCTATTTATATTCATAAAAGGTTTTTTAAAATTAATTATAAAACCAAGGATCATGCTAATTTCATAACACATTTAGAGCAATGTAAACGTTTAAGTCATTTAATTAAATCTATTAAACCTTTCCAAACCATGTAGCTACCTATTAGCAGTTAATTATAAACCACTCCATGCTTTTATAATGTCATTAAAACTAATTTCAAGGAGTTATTCTTGTAGAACGGGGAAGGCATCCATCCAGGTTTAAAGGCTAATCAGCTGTTTGGCATAGTTTAGAAATACGAGCAGTCTCTTTCTCTGAATATCTAGGGCAGGAAATGTATGAACAAATATTCACGAAACCAACTCTTGGGCTCCAAATAAGTGCTTCTGCTTCAGATGCTTTCTTACCTTTGCTATGTAGACATGCCTGAAGTCTGTACACAGAGTGGTTGACACAGACTGTGGATCTTGGTAATTATTTCTTCCTGAGAAACTAAAGCTTCATTTGTCCACATAGAGGAGTGTGAGACAGTTTAATAGAACTTTGACTCTCTCATGGGCTTCATGAATCCCAGTGTGAGCACCAGGAAGAATGACTGGGCCTTCTCTTCCCCTGAATTTTTGGGAAATGGAACAGATCTGTTGGACCTGAACCCTCATATCTCTTCAGTTCTGCAGGACATCAGGTGGTTGGACTGCCACAAAGGGAGGAGTAGCCCATGGAAAGATGTAAGGTGTTAGTGGTGGGTATGGGTAAAAGCGGGAAAGTTTTATCTGTCATGCCAAATCATACACAAACAGGCTGCCTCAGGATGAGTGAAGCTGTGCCAGCATCACACCATTACCTTGGAGCTAACAAATTCCCATCAGAAGACAGACATATTTGTTTGTTGAACTATCAGATCTATTCAGCTTCTTAACCAAAGCTGTCCTATCTGCTGGACCATTCGTATCAATCTTGGAACAAGGGGAGAGCTAAGGGCTATGGTTAGTCCTCAATTCCCTGCTCTTTCCTCAGAGCAGATAGCAGGCTGACAATAGTGCAACAGTATATGAGTGTGGGGTTTGGGAACAATCTATTTATCAGTTGCATCTCTGTAAAAACTGAACAAGCTTTTTTTTTCCCCAGTTTGTGAATTTTACCCACTTTGAAATTTACCTGAGTGGCTCTGGTCCCAGGGTTTTTAGCTGCGGATTTGACATCCCATCGTGCTGATGAGTGTTGATACTTATGGACTGTCTGAATTTACCAATGAGGATTATGGTGCCAGGGAAGAAAAGACTGGGAAACAAAGGAGAACCTGTCAGCCTGCTAGAAGGAGACTCTGCTAATCCTCTTTGGGGATATCCATGCTGCTTTTCAAATAACTTGTTTGCGGTAAGAGTGATTTTGTTAAAGATAGTATATAAGGCATTTTCCCACAAGCAGTGGGTCCACTGAGACACGGAGATGTAGGAACTAGCCAAGTACACATTAAGGAAGGAGTGCTAGCTAGACAAAGCTGAGAGATAATGTAGAGGACAGATGACCTGGTAGCTTTAGTGTTGATATAAACTTGCAAAAGTCACTTCCCTGCTCTGTAAAAAATTTCCTGTGTGGCCACATGCAAACTGCCGAAGCCAGGTATTACAAGGAGATTATGGTTTACAGCTTAACCTTAGGCAAACACAGTCTGTCTGCAAATTTTACAAGAAATTAGGTACCTAATTAAGAGCAGTTATCTAAATACCTTTGTGAACATTGCCTCCAGCGTATTTGTGCTCTACTGCTGAATGCACTTCTATTCTCAGAGGCATTGGAGGAATGAAGACCTTAAAGTGTAGGCTGGTAGGGAAACATGTTTTGGACACACCTATCTCGAAATGATGTACTAGATGTGCTTATTTTTCTCTGTGCACTATAATGACAGATTGTAGATGTCACACTACAATGTCTGTTAAACACATGCCAATGTTATGGCACATAAATCTTGCTTTTTGTGGTTAAAAAGCTCCTAGAGATTAGTATTATGACTTTACTTTCAGAAAATGAGTGGTGAATAAAATCTAGCGGCCACTACAGTGACCTCTGTGGAGTCTAAAGACATAGCTCACAGAAGTCACACAGAACTTTGTAGAAAATCCACATTGTAAAAGTATTTAATTCTCTTTTTTTTTTTCCTTGACCATTAACCCTGAGTGAATGCAATTGTTTAAGCAGAATCCTACCTACCTTTTTCTGTCATCATAAGATGGATATTTTTATTGCCTGTCCTTGCAAGCAGTGGGTTGCAAAATGTGTGGGGCTGCAGTTTAATCCAAGTGATGATGTGACTGAGCTGGTGCTTTACTCCATTTTTTTGTTAGCTTCTTGTGTGGAATTGGTCTTGTTTTCTACATGCTATACACTATCTTTAAGAAAATGCACACAGTTCACTTCATGATGAGCTTGACAAGTTAAATTAAGATGGGAGTGTTTGGCTGTGCCAAGGCTATTATTACAACATTTGTGTTGCCAGAGTATAGTCTCATTCATATTTAATACCCAGCAGACCTATCTCTGACAAACACAATTTTTACTTTTTACACAACTTTTTTTGGTTTTAGATTGGTTTGTACAGTTGTCCTTATCATCAGGTCAGGTCATAGTTCCTTGACACAATTATACATGAAACTTTAAGGAAAAAAACGCTCATTATTTATGAACGGAATGTGAAGAGCTAGAGCAATGGAATAAACAATATTTTAAATATAACAATATTTGAAAATATTTTTCTGTGTTTACATGTTTCTAAGTTACCTATTGGACATGCACTCGGCCATGAGCCATGGGTGGTTGCACTCTGACAGGCACATAAATAGATTGTGCATGTGCCTCTACATGAAAGATGCTAAATTAAGTTTGCACACTTGCTGTTTCCCACTTCAGTGGCCACACACAACTTTCTTAGGGAAACAGTGAACCCTTAGTTAGCTGACTGCCAGGCTTGTAAAGTCATCCCTGGCTTTGGCAATGAAAGTAAGTTCTGCCTACTCCACATTATCAGGTTCTACATTTCAGGTTGCCAATACTTCGAATTGCATCAAATACAGAAGATCTGCTAACAGGTTTGGCACTATAATTACCTACACCTCCATGGCTTATAGACTTATGTCTGCTAAAAATAAGCATATGGAAAGGCCTAATTCAGAAAGGGAAAAGATTTGATAAACAACGAGATGCTGATTAAGTTCAAATCACAATGGCACTTTTAAATGAACAGTTTATTCTGAAATTTGGGCTCAAAATCCTAGAGCCTCAAGGTGTTTTGACTAACCCAAGAATGTTTTAACTTTCTATATTTTGTTCTGAACATTACAGTATAAAAAAATATTTAGATTTAGAGACCAAAGTCATAGCCAAGGTATATTTGTGGTAACTGTTGGAGTGTACCAGGTTTGTCTCATTCATATAATTTAAAATGTATTTTGGGACAATCGGCTGACCATTCTCTGCTTGTTCTAAGAAAAAAGAAGGTACCAAGACATCTTTTGCATTCTCACACTTTTTGCATTCTCACATGTAAAACTAAGCATAGAGTCAGGCACCTGCTAAAAGGTTTTAGAGAGCAGTAAAACTGAAAAAGGTATGGAAAGGCAAGGATAAAGAGTGAAATAGCTTAAGTAAAATGTACAAAGAAATGTACATCAGAAAAGCAATGTAAAAACTGAAGTTATCATCCAGTTTTTCAACATTTCATAGCCACAGTGCAACATAAATTTCAGAAAAACATTAAGCAGCATTAAGGTACTTGACTAATCAACTTGGTCACTGCATAAGAGGAAAAGTGAAACATCTGAGTACTGATGATTCCTACTTATTTTACCCAAGTTTCTGTTTTCTTTTGGTGGAGTAAGTCCTGCTGCTAGACACAAAAAGAAAGAACTGTACCTTATACCAATAATCAGGACATATTGACAAAAAATTCAGGTCTGTGAGACATAAGCAGGTATGAGAGACTTTATTATACTTTCTTTTCCCTTGTAAACCTTTGTGGTCAGAGAGGCTCTTTGTAGAAACCAGAGGAATTTTACAAAAACCAGACACTTCTCCTTCCCTGGTGTCTCACTCTTCAACATGCCAAGAGGTTTTAAAAACATGTATGTATTCTTTGCTTAAAATAACAGTGTTAATTTCACCCTGACAAAGATGTGCCAACTGTTTTATCCTCTAAAAAGATTAGTGAGATCTTTAAGTTAGAATCAGTACTTGTTCTAAGAAACTTGCTTGGTAGAAACTTGCTTGGATTAAATATTGTGGAGTTTTCCCTTTACTTTCTTCTCCCCTCCCCACTTTCTCTCTCCTGTTTTTTTTTTTTTCAGAAAGGTAGTCCTGCACACAAGTTTTACTAAGAAACATCTCTATATTAGTAGAAGTGAGAGGCAGTTACTATGACATGTTCCTCTACTGATTGTGCTAGTGATATATTTGCTGTCAGTGTATTTTGGCTAGTGATCTGCCATAGATGGAAACATTCAGAACCTGAGCACTTGACACATGGCAGTAACATAATATACACATATGTACAACATACGTGTACACACACTTACACATATGCATATCCATGCATATTTTCTCATATATATGCACACTGTAATGAGGACCAGGGCTCAGAAATTGTGTAAGATCTTTGTACAGATCGTAAATCAACTTATTATGAGATTTTCTGCTTCAATATCATGAAATGGAGCCAAAAGTTTTTAACATAATATGATGTGACTTAATCCAAACATGAAAAAGCATAAAAAAAAGTTCAGCTGGAACAGAATTCATGAGGACAAGACAAGAAATGCTTTCATAAATCTGCTTGCATGTTTTAAGATAAAAACAACAAGTTAAAGGTCTCTTCAAGTGTAAGAAGGCAATATTTTGCACATGTAAACATGGCATAGCTTCACTGTTAAATGATGGTATTAAGGAGCAGAAGTAAACAGTACAAATAATAAACATCCCAGAGATGGTGAATGCAATCACAGTGGACTAGAAACAATCATGAATAATGCCTGGTCTGCTGGACTCCATCATGAAGTGTGTAGTGCTTGCTGCTGTCGGCTGGAGGAAGCTGGAAAAGGAAGAGTTTGTGAAGGCCCTGCAGTGAGCAGAGACAGATGAAGAGCAGCAGCAGTGAGGTGCCAAGGGTGAGCATAACAAGCCACCCTTTCCTGCATTACTAAAAACATTCACCTCAAAGCAGGGTCCATGACAGATAAGTACTTTAAACCTTGAATGAAAAAAAAAGAAGTTTAAAGAACTGATTTCCTCAAGTCTGACAATAAATCAAGTGGAAGGATCTGGAGCTCCTTACTTCTAAACTTACATTTACACTCCTCAAAGATAATACAGAAAACATCTGGATGCTTACATTCAAAGTGACTCCAAATGTCAGGTTATTCAATGTCAAATTACTTGCATGCTATGTCTGAATTTGGACATCTAAAGATAGCTCATGGCTAAGCTCATAGCTTATTCTTTCCTTCTTTGCATTTGTTCAACTTTAAACAGATAATTTCATCAACTTTCAGAGAAAAGCTTCTAATAAATGGAAAGTAGATTAAAGTACATTTTCAGTAGAGTAGGAGGTAGAAAATACTGTGTGAAATGTTGAAAATTTCTTGACAGTCTGAAAAAGGCAGGAGCAAACAATTCTAGAACATTTTCCAGAAATGCTTTCTCATGGTGTGAAATGCAAATAGTTGCTGAAATCTATTTATTAATCTGCTTATTTTATTGAAGAGTTTATGACTTGGAGAAAAATATTAATAGCAGTAAAACATAGCAAGTTTGTTTAGAGACAAGAGTGAGTGAAAGATTATGGTACTTAAGGAGATAAGACTGTCTTTAGATCAGTGCCTCTTTTTGCCTTTTGAATGTCAAGATCCACTCTGGAACTCTCCATAAGATGCAGAGGGATCTTTCTGCATCTTTTTTACCTCTTGTAGTAAGTGCAGCCAGCTCGTGCTCCTGCTGTCAAAGTGCAGAGGGAAAAGGAAGAGTGGCTGGTGTGGGATACATACCTGTGTGCAGACAAATGTCAGAGCCACTACTGCTTGAGGCCATGCTGGATACCAGGCTGCTTCTTCAAGGCATAATGGAGAATTTTGGGAAAGCTCAACGGCGGAGACATTTTACTGGCAAAATAATGATAATGAAGAATAGTGATTGGACAAGGGACACTGACTTTAAACTGAAGGAGGGTAGATTTAATTTGGATATTAGGAGAAATTCTTTACTTTGAGTTTGGTGAGGCACAGGAACATCAGAGAAGGTGTGGATGTTGCATCCCTGGAAGTGTTCAAGGAGAGATTGGATGGAGCTTTGAGGAACCTGGTCAAATGCAAGATGTCACAGCCCATGGCAGGGGATTTGTAGCTAAAAATATCTTTAAGGTGCCTTCCAACCCAAACTATGCTATGATTCTTAAGAACAGAGAAAGCAATTTACATGAAAGCTTTTAGTCCATTGAAAGATTAGGTTCAAAAATGAGTAGTTGAACCAACTAGAAGTTTGAGAAGGTTTGACTGTTTGAATTGTGTAGATTATATTTTGTCTATTAGACTTTTAATGTTTACCTGGCTAAAAAAAGGCTAAAAAAGAGTTAATGGATTGTCATTGTTTAGTGATTGAGAGTCTACTAATTACAGTAAATTAAACCCACTGGTTTTAGGATAAGCATACTGTATTGGTTTTGCACGGCCTGGTTTTTGGTAGTAAGGGGGCCACAGAAATGGCTCCTGTGAGAAGCTCCTGGAAGGTTCCTCCATGTCCAGCAGAGCCAATGGCTGATGGCTCTGAAGATGGACATGCTGCTGGCCAAACCTGGGCCAATGAGAGAGGTTGGTAACGCCTCTGTGATGACATATTTAAAAAGAAAATTGAAACAAAGTCACAAGATTTTGGGATTTTAGTCAGAGAAGAGGAGGAGGTGAGAACATGTGAGGGAAAACAACATGGCAACACCAAGGTCAGTGCAGAAGGAGGGGGAGGAGGTACTGCAGGCACCGGAGCTGAGGTTCCTCTGCAGGCCATGGTGAGGACCATGGTGAAGCAGCTGTGCCCCTGCAGCTCCTGGGGATCCACGGGGGATGCAGAGATCCACCCACAGCCCGTGGAGGGAAGTGCCTGTGCCAGGGCAGGTGGATGCCTGGAGGAGGCTGTGATCCAGTGGGAGACCTGGTGGAGAGAGAGGGCCCTTGCTTCCAGGCTGGAGCAGCCTGTCCTTGGAGGACTGCACCTCATGGAAAGGGAGACCCACGGCGCAGCAGTTTTGGGAGGACGGTGTGCTCCTGAGAGTGGACCCATGTTGTAGAGGTTCAAGGAGAACTGTCTCCCATGAGAGGGACACAGGGGAAGGACTCCTCTCCTGGAGCAGTGGAAGGATATCTCGGTGATGAACTGACCAAACCCCCATGCCCTTTCACCCTGCACTGTTGGTGGGAAGGAGGGAGGGGCTGGGGGAAAAGGTGCTTAAGAGTTTATTATACTTCTCATTATCCTCCTCTGATTCTATTAGCAATAAATTGACTTTTTAACTTTAAGTTAAGCCTTTTTTGCCCTTGAAGTGTTTTCTCCCAGTCCTTATCTAAACTCATGAAGCCTTTGTTAATTTTTTTTTCCCTCCTCTGCCCAGCTGTGGCAGGGGAGGGTGAGTGAGTGACTCTCGTGGGTGCCTGGCACTGGGCCAGTGTCAAACCACAACACATACATAGCTTGCCCCATTCATGGGTGGAAGACTAAGCCGCAACATTTTAAAATGGCTTAACTTTCACTTAAAGTGTAGGTGCAGAATTATTTCTAAGAATCTGGTTTAGAAGGCAGAGATTATCTTTATTTGTGTGCTTATGTCAAAGTCCTCTCATTTTCTCAGTTTTCAAGGTAGATCTTCTGAAGAGAAAATGAGAAGATAGTTCTGTAAAAAGATCATCCATGAACTTTTATGTTTCAAAGTATCTGTAATGGATAATGACAGCTTATTTTGTGGTTCTGTGCAGTAGGAACAGGATTAAAAAAATAAGAAGACATTGTGGTGGATTCAGTCAACATTTCGTCCTACTGTGGGCTTTCCAGTGTTCTAGGTTTAGTTGTAGCAACACAGATTTTTAGGAAACCGTATTTGCCACAGCAAACTAGAGGAGAGTACAAATAACCTGCACAATGCCCCTCCTGTCTTCAGAACAGAATTTTTAGAAATGAGTAAAAATACACTCCCTGTCTCCTCTGCTTCCGTGTTCAACACTCCTATCTACATTCTCACACATGTTATCAATCACTCCACATCCATCTTAATAGAGTCAAACTTCACTCTCTTGCCTTTCAGCACCATGCATACTCTACATATTCCTGTAGGTCATCAACTTTCCCAACTATCTTTTGACTTAAACCTTCAGCTGAAATCCACTTAATTGAACAATGGCCCTAACAAACAAAACCAGGCACAATCTCTTAATGTGTTTCTCTTTACAGTAGAAAACAATCAATGATGTCAGGGTTGCACATATTTTTTTAAATGACCAGAAGAGATTATACTTTCCCAGGTCTGTAGGAGCTTTTTAACAGTAGTTTTCTTACCCATTTCTTCAATATGTCTGAACAGATTTAAATATAACATTGTGCCTGAAATATTTCAGAAACCCAAGGCCTCTTGTGTAAACTGCTATTCTTTTCATTTCATTGTTCACATCCCATTATAAGCAACAGTGGCAGATGCCAAGCTTGAAAGGAAAATCTTTTAAAAAAGAGATTTGAGAGAGACCAAACATCTGAAAATGTCTGTTTTGTTGTTTGTTTTTAATTGTGAGTTACCATCAGAATATCCTTGTGATCCTACAAATGCTCTATTGTTTATGATACAAGAAGAAGTGCATCTTCTAGTGCATCATTTTTGGTATTATTCCTTGGATGAACTTTTCCAGACAGACTTGGTTTTGGATGACTGAATGCCCCTTTAAATAAATAGTATCAGAGGTATGATGTGCAGGCACCAGCTTGATCCCAAGATTGTACTTGCAGTAGTCCCAAGATTCTACTTGCCTCAAAAATTAAAACCTAAGATTCAGAACAAACTCTTTGCTTTATAAATGCAACAGCTGTCTGTTCACACCTTTCATGGGCTGTTTGGGCCACCCAGATGAAACAGTCACAAATCAAAATGGAACTCCCATCATGCTGTTAAACACTCCCCAAAGATAAGAGCAACAGGCCTGTAACATCGATTATCTCACCCACAAGAGACAGCAGTGGGGTTTCAGAGTATCTTGTTGTTCTGACAGTTCGTGTTAAAATAAAACAGATTGTGGGACATTCAAATGTGAAAAAAACCAGTCGAATGTGTGCGGCTCTTGTCCATAAAGCCAGAGTTGTATGTGTGACCACGGCAAACTCAAACTGAACTGTTTCTATGACTGGTTAATGACATGGCAGATGCATTTAGCTTTGGTGATGGGCTTCTAGTTCAAGAGTAGGGAAACCCACTGAATTGTTTTGGGGGAGATTTGGGCTATGCATGAATTGGTTTTATGTTCCCATAACTGGTTTTGGAAAAGAGGAAAACACCTCTATTCTTTAGCTGTGGGTTAGAAGTCCTTTTCTTTGGATCCTTGTAAGTTAAATCAATCAATTTACTTAGAAGCCAAGCAGAAATATCAAAAAAGTGCTTAGATGGGTGGGTGAACTAGTACAACTTGCCCATCCTTTCATTAGGTCAAGGATGTGTTTCTACCTACTTCCCTTGCTGTGCATCACAATCAGTATTCCAGAGCTCCATATGAGTCTCAGCTGGGGATTTAAATTACAGTCATCTTAACTTGTGTGTCCCAGAACAATAGGCTGGACATTGGCAAAGGTTTCATGAGGCTACTGTGAAAAATATACACTACCCTCCAGGTTTACTTAAAAACCTTTCATGACAAAAAGTGCTAAGTGATGGAATACTGCATGGGTCTGCCTTTTCTGGCTTTGTTTCCATCACTTGTACTGCATGCATCAGCTTACGTGCTGAGAACTGACATATTCACTGTGTTGGTGGTAATAGACCACATAGTCATTGTAGGACACAATGAGCAAATTTGGCAGTAATATTCCTAAACTGTGTTGTGTATGCATTTATACATACAGTGGTGTCAATGAGATTTTTTATTTCCTGTGCATATTGATACTTTTTTACTATGTTTTATAGTCTTAATTACAGTATGAACATTGGTGTCCAGTAGTAACAGAAGTAACCAACAGTAACCTGTAGTGTAAATACAGGAGGAGTAATACCCAGCTAATACTGGGTATGAAAGAAGTAATAAATTCACCAGAGTTGCAAGAACAATAGTTAAGAGGGTAATTGTTTCCTTCCTGCACTTTCCAGATGATGAAGAAAGGTTAGAGAATCAGTATTGCATGTTCTATTTTAGCTTTTCTTTAACAAACCCAAAGTCCAAACAAACAAAGCAGAATTAATTCCTAGCTTTTATCAGTAATATTTTTGTCATGCCTAAGGATCAGAAAACAGAAAGTAAGTAAAAACAAACCAGACATTTTAGTTAGAGGAAGGATTTCCAACTTGGAATTTTTTAAATTCTCAACATTTTCAGTAATTCTTAAAACTAGTAATTAACACCAAAACACTACTTTTAACTGCAGTTTGAAGAATTTATTGTCCATGACCTAATGCCTAAATTGCAAGGTTCTGTGATACCTGGAATAGTTTACTTCTTCTTTCTTCAGTTTAGCAGGGTAAAAGATCCTTTCTTTGCATGATAATTTTATATAATGAGTTAACTTAATCTATTAATTAAAGAATGATAATTATGTCAAAAGTAATCAGGCATTTCTTACAAAAACTGTTCATTTACTTTTTCTTCATTGACATTTGTAATTTTTTAATCTCAAATAATTATAATTTTTTGTATCTGGTTCTGGCTGTGGCTGTGAGTGACAACCTTGGCTGGTCTCTGTCTTCATTCAGTCTCTTCTGGTCTGCTTTCCCTTTCCACTCTTGTGTAGCAGTAGTAACGTTTCTTTTGAAAGAAGACAACTTAACACTGCAGATCTGGCTGGAGGCCTGCTGCACAGACCCTCTCTGCATTTGTTCTCACTTGTCAGGGTGATTTTTACCATCCACATTCAAAGCCTCTTCAATCTACATGGTCACCCATGTCCCAGATCGGTGTTCCCAGGCATGCTTATAAGAATCATATATAAAGAACAACCTTCCCCAGTTTTCATTAAATAATATGATAGCAGCACAATCTTGCTTCTTTTTTTTTTTCCCTTGGGGAGGATTTCATAAACTTCCTATCAGTGTTTCTAAGTCTGTATAACACTAGACAGCCGTGTGGCTCTCCACTTTCAATGTGATTTTGAAGGCAGGCTCTGGAAAGTTGATAACATGCTTCACGACCTTCGTGTCTGGAAGCAGTTTCCCTTGATTGAAGTCATATAAGTTCAGCTAAGTTGGAGTGTGTTGTAAATATTTATCTGGCAGTCTGACATATAAAGTTGTTCTGAAATTACAAAGTACATTCCTGTCTTTCATGTATTATTGCCACTTTTTTCAATACACTTGTGAGTGATATTATTTAGAGAACCTTCTATAAGTGACTTATCATTGCTTGTTAAAGTTCTCACACTCTATTGTACTGTCATTTTTTTAGGATGGTAGCTCTTGAGTTGTATTACTTCCCTATCTTTTAAAACATAAATGTGTGATTATTCCAGAAGTGCAACAAGAATTTATGCAATGAGGTAAGTATGGTTTGCACATTTGATTTTGAAATCTGGTTTTATGGCACTTATTTCCATGTAGGGATACAGATGTTTCCTGTCGCTGGCAAATCCATGGTGATGACAACTTTCTAATCATTAGGTCATTTGTCATTACCTATCAAATAATTATATGTAAAGTAATGCTTCTGGGTAGAAATTCTTTCCCAGAAACCAAATTAATTCAACTCCAACTTCTTCTGTATTTTCTTGAAAATTAATTTTGTGCTCTACAAGGTGCTGAATCTGAAAAGTGCAATTTTTTCTTCCAGAGGTATAAGACTAGTTCCATAATGTTAGGATGAATAGCATTAGGATGAACAGTGTACTGCTGCTGAGATCTCTTTTGGAGTCCTTTCAAGTCCTAACATAGTTTTGTTGCTAAGCTTATTTTGCAAGGTTTCTTAGTGGACTTAAATGTGAGCTGTTTCTCTGAGTTTGTGAATAGCTGTTATGGAACAAAGGAGGAAGGGAACTGAGGTGAAAAATCAGCTAATTTCAGCAAACATTTCTAATTTGTTTCTGTTTCAGCTGAAATAAACAGTGATCGGTTGAAAGAGTTGCAGAACAGCTTCCCTAACACTTTGTTTTCCCAGGCCAGAAGCCATTACAGTCCCTCAAACTCCTCGTTCCCAAAGCCTTGTCACTGAGAGCTGTTAGGATGAAGTTGATGACTGTTATGTGCAGTTCCCCTGGATGTTAGAACTGGGTCTAGTTTACCCTTGTAATAATTAATGTCAGGAGCAAATACTCAACTTACATACATAGGAAAAGTTTTGACTTATAATACTGGGTTTTGTTCTAGTTTTGGTGTTGTGGAGATTTTATTTTTTTTTTTTAAATTAAAAAAATATTTAAATGACATAAAATCCAGTAATAATTCTTCTTCTTCTTCTGGCAGCAAAATAAAAAATAATATGGAAATATTAGGAGAGATTATTAACAACTAAATACCCCTCACCTCAAAGCATTAAATTTAGTCATCAAGGCAGATGCACACTCAAGAAATCTGATGCACAAGGAAAAATTTTGTTATTAATTTGCAAAAAAATCCCAACCTGACAATAATTCTGTGCAAATAGTGCAAATTCTCACATTACGTATTAAAAACCAGTTAAAATGTGGTCAAATAGATCTGACAACCTAAGACCTACGAAAACAAACTAGTTGTAGTATGGTAACTCTGTGTGCAGAAAAATGAAGACTTTCCTTTGGTCATTTGGTATTTGGCTAAGAGGGAGCTGAATAGCTGCAGGAATAAATTAGTTTGATAACAATTATTTGGACCAGCCACAGAAAAAATTGCTTTCTGCAGCTTGTGATAGCTGGTCAGACTGGTGACTGATCCCAAAACCTAGAGAAACTATGAAAACAGTAGTAGAGGTAAAAAGAAGGTAAATTCTTTTCTTGTTCTGTTTAACAGCAGAAAAATAGGCACCTCTGAGACAGTATAATTGTATTCAATATTCTTGACTGCTGTGTGGTAGTGTCATTTGATGTTTTACACTCTGTACTGCAGGGTGTGTGTTTCTGTTTTTGTAGCATGAAAATAAACCCTTAAAGAAACCACCTGCAGGTACATACGTAAAGAGGTTTTGACCATTTACAAGAGATTGCTGTTGAGAGGATACAAATTTCCATAAAGAATATGCTGTCTCCCAAGGTGACTGCAGTCTTTTTAAATGTAAAAGAAAAGAATGTTTTAATTTAAAAATTTCTGCATTTAATTAAAAAAACTTAAATGAAATTTGCTGTTTTTTCAACGTTAAGACATATTTTTTTTTTGCATTTTGGGTCTGAGTTCAGTAAAGTGCTTCAGCATTTATGGAAACATGATTTCAGGAATATCACTGCTAAAATATTCAAACTTTTCAGCAAAAAAGAAAAGTGTAATTATCTGGTCCTCTGTCTTCATAAAAACTTGTGCATTGTTTTGCAATTGTTCTGCAAAACCTTGCGCAGGCTGGTAACTCACTGATGTCTGATTCTGCAAAGGCCATCCTTATTGTGACATGTTTCTTCATCCAGGGATTATTTAAATTCTGTGGAGCAAAGCATACTTGATAATTTATCTGCATATGAAGAAATTGTGTGCGTGTGTGTGTGTATGTGTGTGTAACAGGCTGCCATTTGATCCAAACCACCAGTATGACCCAGCTAAACATGTGGTCTCATATGGGTAAGAGTTGAAAATTTATCCTCCAACATATATCTTACAGGAATTCAACAAGCTGTTGATTCAGTATGTTATGGTAGTTTCACTTTCCGTGAAGGAATCGCTCGATGACCTGAATAGAATCACACTTGTAAGACCACAAACTGCTTAAAGCAGAGTGAATCATATTGACTTTATACCCATCAGAGTTATGATACAGTTAAAGGTATGTGTAAGGAGGACTTTTCAATACCCAACAGAGTTGCGATACAGTTAAAGGTATGTGTAAGGAGGACTTTTCAGAAAGTCGTTAAATATTAAAACTGAAAATTTAGAATTAGGAGCTTGGTGTTGTGTTCTTGGCACTGTCAGAGTGCTGATATGGAGTGTTTGGCCAGATACTAAACCTCCCTATGTTTTTCCTGTACCTTTTGTTAGCAAGTTAGACCGAGGCTTCATTTTTTCTCTTACTGTGTTTATGAAGTATTTTGCAACTCTTAAGAGGGAAAATGAG
Organism: Vireo altiloquus; assembly: GCA_013396875.1. Classification (NCBI taxonomy): domain Eukaryota; kingdom Metazoa; phylum Chordata; class Aves; order Passeriformes; family Vireonidae; genus Vireo; species Vireo altiloquus. The sequence continues at coordinate 766,651 of VZRF01010397.1, read as the reverse complement.
CATTACAAGTGTAAAGTTAAAAGGTCATTATTGTATTTAAGTAATAATACCAATTTATTTCAATAAAAGCCTCAGAGGGTAAAAATGTATTTATTTTAGCTGAGATAGTAGATACAGTGTGACAGGCAGAGCTTGCATGTTACTTTGGTTCATATCTAGTTCACTGAAATTATCGGATCCTGCTTTTTGTCAAAAGCAGATTATGGAAAAGATAGAGCCAGTTTAACCCAAATGGCTGATTTCTGTGTTCCAAAGCCTAAGCTTTTCTCACAGTGGTGGTGAACACTAATGGAATTTTTGGCTGTGTTGATGTCTTTTTTGCCACACTACAGTATTCACAGTATTTTGGCTTAAACACTTTGCAGAAGTGTAACACAGAAGGTACATCCAATAAATTTACACTTTCTTTGCACCAGGATGTATGGATACTACTATGGAATTGTTTTACTTACTTCAAGTAGTAATTGAAGAGCAAATATTTTTCTAGGCAGAGGAAAATTTGTGTATGGTTCACTACACGACAAGTGTTTAACAGTAAAGACTCTTTGTTTCCATCACTTAGGTCTCTGCACTTTGTCTGCTGCTAAGATTTCAAACCTTCAGGATCCTCTTTGATGTAAGTGAGGTACTTCCTGAATTACTCTCCTTCAAAAATTAGAAAATTCACTAGTTTATGCAGGTATTCTACTGGTTAAAGGAAAATTTTATTGTTTTTGTATTATCATTTTTGCTCCTGGTAATCTTTTAGTTGAATAATTCTACTGCCAAATCTGAAGTTATGGAAATCACTTGAACAAAGGCATTGGGTTGAGTGCTGAAGAAAGAGTAAAGTAATTGTTTTACCTACATTTCACATGTGATAAATACTTGAATACCTATCTCTCTATTCCAAGAGAGGTCTTGTAATATTATGGACATCTAGAAATACTTGTTTTCTTACTGTGGGCTTCTCCTGTTTTTTTGTTTTCCACTCTTGCTTTTGCTCTTGTTGGTATTGCATTAGCAAGCTGTGGTTTAATGCTCTTTTCATATCAGGGGTGGTGATACACTCCATTCCTGTTGCAAGCAGCACAAAATTAATTTCTTCCTAAAGGGGAAAAGAAGGACAGGAAGAAAGGAAGAAAGAAAAAAAAAGAAAGAAAGAGACTCAATCACATATTAAGTTAAAATGTAAAAGTATCTTTACTTTAGTAAGAGGAAAGGTCAAAATATACCTCAGAGATTAGACTGCTGTTTTAAAGTGTGTGATCTAGTGATTCCTTATGGCAGTAATACTCTTGTCAACTACAGGCTCCACTTGCCCAGAGCAAACTTCTTTCATCTTGCACACAAATTTAGTCAGCAATATATAAAATAAATACAGCAACATATTTATATTATTCAAATAAAAACCCTCTTGATATAAAATATCCTTCACAGAAATTTAGTAAAACTAAATTTACATCTTCAAGATTTTATGTAAGTTCTGTAATATTTTGTTTGTGTCTCTGGTCCTCAGCACTAGAGGGGTACTAAGCTAAAAAGAGGAACTGTGTGGTGCTCTTCAGTTCTCTTAAATCTTCCAAAACATATTCTACCTTGAAACAAAATCTTGTTACAGTTTGAAATGCCAGAGATCTGAGATTTGTGGCATTGTAGGCGAGACGCTCAATTTCAGTAGAAGAAAACATAATCTATCTTCCCTCTGTACTTTAGAGAACCTCTCCCTGCTGGATCTTGGCAGCACTAAAGATATCTGTCACTGCTAACCGTGCTTGTCTGGAAGCAGCACACTGACCTGCCTGTTTTAGAAGCCCTGATTTAAACATTTCCAGTTCATCACCACACGATTCTCCGTACATGAAGTCACACGAGTTCTCCCAGAGATGCACTTTGTAATCTCGTCAGTGCTGAAGCTGATGGAGGTGGACGTGGCTGCGTGCCTCTCCCTGAGCATCTCCGGAGGGCTGGCCCGAGCAGGTTTTGTCAGACACAAGGAATGTTGCTGTGAACTTCACAATTATTAGTCCAAGAAATTACAGACTCTGTCTGTCACCCAAAATACAGCAATTTACTTCTGATGACTAATGTTCTGGTAGCAAACTGCACATAGTCTATTTTGATTTACTGTGATTGTGGTATGTCCCTTCCAATGGCTTTTTTCTCATTCTCAATGTGCTTAGAGATATGCTTGTCCTTAGACCCCAGAAGTGCATCTATGAGCTGGAGAGACATATGCATGTGATTAATCAGTGGATGATGAGAAATCAGTACTCTACATTCATTATTTTATGGTGATTAAAATTTCCAGGTTATTAAAGATTCAAAGAATGGCTTTGAGGTGCGGAGAAAATTCAACATCTGGGTAACAGTGGGCATAACTGAGTGCGGATGAGGCTTTCCAGGGGAAATTTTTGTTTAAGTCTTCCTTGCACAGAAAAAGAAATTTGGGGCTATCATTTACAACAATAGAGGGCTGTGGGATCAGACTTTGTCACAATGGCTGGTTCTATCAGCTCAGCCAAAAATAACTCAGAGGAGTAAAAGAATTAAAATGTTAACTTACCCAGAGAAAGAAAAATAATCTGAAATTTCTACAAACAACGTTTCACTGTCTCTTTGCAGCTACCTTAGCAGTACTCAGTAGGATAAGAAATAAGTTTTAGCTGCTATTAAAGACCACATGAAATTATAAGTGAAAGTATCCTCTGAAATATGAGGCTGATAGATATTATTTTGGTTTACAAACATGGATGGATAATAATATACCAATATACATTATTGCACAGCTGTGCTCTTTACAGGTTTTTAGAGTTATTTGACAAACACATGAGATGCATAAAGACTTTTTTTCTTTGAAATGTTTAAAGCTGGAGATGAAGATTTAAGTGCTAAAGGCTGAGGTGTTTCTTATCTAATAAAACATAATAATCTATGTGTTTTAATGTTAATGTGTTTTTGATATTTGAGGAAGAAAAGAATATGGATTCCTTCTTTTTTTGTGAGATGCATATTACTTATTTTCAGCTTGTGTTTGTACATATACACTTAGAGGTATGAATGAATGGAATTTGGAACCTGACATGAAGTGGGGAAGACATATGGCAAAAGTTAAACCTGCAATTAGCAGTGTTTATTTTTCCCATCTACTGCTTTTCTCCTATAATAGAGATAGGTAATGGTTGGGTGAAATATATGGACATGATTAACCTGTTTTCAGATAGAGAGCAATAAGCTTACTGGAATTTAGCGAATGTTATTTCAAATGGCTGTTCCATTTTATTTCCAAAAGTTAACTGTCTTACTGAAATAAATATATGCTAGACCGTGACACTCCATCTGTGAATCTGTCTGTGTCCAGAGTGTTTCCCAGGACCTCCTTAAAAGAAGATTTTTTTATGTCAAGGGTTTCTTTCCCATTACATAGCTCTAACTATTGGAAATATATTCACCAAATGGCAATGTGTCATGGCATCCCATCATTATTATCCAAGAGATGGTTTTGTGAAAATCTGACTCATTTATTTCCATCAAATCAAGTTATGAGCAACAGCTGATGAAAACTAAGTCTTGAGAAGTCTCAGGAGTGTATAATTTTCTAAATAGATTGATGTTGAGATAAAATTAATACTGAGATACCCAAATATTTTGATGGGGATGGGCAGGGGCTACATAACTCCTGCACCAAAATTAGGAGTTTGCTTCTCTTTCTCACTCTTTTTCTGGAGCAGTGGAACTGCTTTAACCCACACTGGTGACAGGAAGATTTGTATGACCATATTTTTGTGATTTAGAAAGTATGGCAGATTGAAAACCTTCCAAGAAGACTGCTTTATAGAAAGAGTGTTGAACTGAAATGAAGGGATGAGGTCTGCTGGGCAGTAAGTGCAGGAGGAAAAGAGGGCAGCAGTGATAACAATGGCCAGCAACAAGTGATGCTTTTTGCCTAGTGAGAAAGGAAGGTGCAGGCTGCAGGCATAAAAGACGTAGTACAGGATGACATCTCCACACAGCCAAGTTCTACCATGACACTGGACCCTCCGTGTTGCTGTAAATAATAACCTAGACCTGAAAAGCTTCTACAAACGCACTAAAAGAAACCATAAGGATATTTTAATAATTCTGCACCTCCTGATTTGTGAGGAGGGCTACACTGATCTCTCTTCCTGTGGATCAGAGTTTGCTGCAGTCCAATTGCTGTAAAGTTTTACTGATTTGTTCAAAGTATTCCTCAAATCTTTATTTTCTTCCCATGAAGACCTGAAACATCTGTTCAATTGTTGCATGCACAAATCACCAGGATATGATATCTTTGGAAGCAGCTTCTATACCATTGTAAATCTGGATATTAAGGGGGCACAGAAACATTTCTCCACTGCTCTTAAGCACTGTTTTTAGATATTTTTAGTGTTTTAAACTCTCCATTTGTACCCACATTATACTTGAGTTATGTTAGTTCTTTAAAAAATCCTGTAGTCTGGAAAATCTTGAAAGGTTTTAACCTGTTGGATGTGGAGGAAACGATGGTAAGGCATGCTTTAGAGCATGAAAAAATGTCTTCAGAGGAGGAAATAAATGCTTCAGGGGAAAGAGAGTGTCACTAGCCTGTAAAGGAGTCATCACTCTTTCCCAGACTTTGTAAGGGACTCCGGAAAACAGGATATTGTTTCTAGACTTCTGCACTCAGGATTGGCACAATTTGCAGTAGGGTTTATGGCACCAGAGAGGTATGGAAGGCTTCATTCAAACCAGGACACCAGGTTTAAATGATTCTTCTCAGGACTTTGATGTGGTAAATAAATGACAAATATGCATCTTTATGAGCACAAGAAAGAAAAGAGGAATTTAACAGCCCTCCAACTTTACTGGCATAAATGCAAATACAGTGTTGGGAGGTGGTGCAGCTCAATAACCTTACTTTCAAAGCCATGATCATTACTCTAGTGACCACGGGCTTAAAACTAGCACAGTTCAGTGTTTCTGCGACAGCATGCAGTCATCTCTGACAATACTTTTCCCAAAAACTTCTTACACCCTACGGTAAATTATACAGCCCAGCATTTCAGTCATAGTTAAAAAAAAAAAAAATAGAGCAGGCTACTCAGAACCTTTATTGTATTTTAACTTTAGCTCATGAGGTCTGTGGGTGGAAAAGGGATACAGTATTTTTCTGTATGGGTAAATAAAATAAAAATGTATGGGTGAATAAAAATATGGGTAAAAATCAAATCTTGGTTAAGTGTTTCAAATGAAAGCCTATTTTAATTTTTTAAAAAAGTCACTTTCATAATTATTTCCATTGAAGTTTTCACACTATTATCATATATTTTATAAAAATATTGGAATAGTTATGTAAATGTTAATAAACCCCAAATTACTATAAATGCAATTTTCTAATAATGAAATGATTTTCATTTAAAAATGTACAGTTTAAAGTTAAATATAGTTTTTTAATTCTTAAAATATTCACTAATCAGAATTTTCTCCCTATTTTATTTCCATTTATTGACAAGTAAGTTGAGTAACCCAAGAAATCAGTCTGATTATAAAAGTCTTGGACAAAAACACCATTATGTGCTTTTAAACCCATAACTGCATCTCCAGCTATCTGAATTTTAAAGAGACAAAATTAAATCTTCACATATGCTTAAGGATGGGACTTGTACTTTTCCAGTCAGGGTAGGTAGGAACCATTTCTGAGGACAGATGGGATGTCAGACTTTTGCAGTTTACACTTTCTGGCTACAATTATACCTGTACATCTGTACAGAAATTTCATGACAGATGCTTAATGCTCATACGGAGAAAAAAAATTTCATAATTAAATACATGAGAAGTATTTAATTAACATTGGTAATGTTCCTGCAAGGGCCTTCAGTTTATAAAACATTGTTTTACAGTTAGTTCTTGATGGTTCACTAATATATCTGGGGTTTCAAAGTTGGCTCATTTCACTCTTATTCAGTCTGCTTCTTATGTGCTTCTTTCTAAAGGTACTTTGCAAATAGTAACAATAAATCCCAAAGGAATGATACATATTGCACTGGCATCTTGGTAGCAGACATATGTTTGAAATACACTGTAGACTGAAATAGAAGGCATCTTAACTGATATCGGCAAAGACTATCTCCTTGGTTATGAGACGGCCAAAGAAAATACATTCTCACAGTACAGCTAAAAAAGTCTTCTGGTGCTTGCAAACAGAAATGGACAACGGCAGGAAAATCCATTGCTAGGGGGTTTGACATTTGCTTCTATTTGAATTTGAAAGGGAATCTAAAAACTAAAAAATTCTCTGTAGCAGAAAGATTTCAGTATGAATTAAATTTTAGACTAAGTAAAATATTTATTTTAAGAAATTGTAAATTGTATTTGGAATTTGTAAATTTTTATGATTTAGAATGAAAATTTTTATAATTTAGAAATAATTTAATACCTAAAGTAGTGGTTTTATTCTTATTTTAATATTCTTGTATGCTCAATTTGTGATTTTATATTAGACTTTAAATTTATTTACTTAACTACTCTCATTTTTTCAAATTTTTGAATCCTATTGTAAGAAAAATTGCTCTGACATAAATTTTAGGCTATTTTTTACTTCATAGTGCCTTTTCTTTAGAGGTTTCATAGAAAGCTTTAAAGCTTTGAACTAGAAAATTAGATGAATCCTCATCACACTTAATATAGACATCTGTTTTTATTATGGCAGCTTTGTTGCATTTTGCTGCAGTAAAAAACCAGCTGCTACTGTAGTGAATGACCACCTTACTTTTTTGTTCCAAGTATTTCTTCTCTTATTTGATATTAAAATGGAGCAGTTTTACACATTGATTCAAGATGTCAAAAATTTATTACAACAGATGAGACACTTCAAAGTAGAAATTAAAATGGAACATTTAAACTGTTGTTCAGAGCTTTTATTCAGACTTTTCAACATACATTTCAAAATGTAAAAAACAAAATATATGAGGGCTATAAACTATTGAAACCCAGAGGAACGTTTTCCTGGAGCAGTGTGAAGTATATTAAGGGCCATGAACTGTGAAAGTCCAGACATGCTGGGGAGCTGGGATTTCTGTGGCACCCAGTTTTCCAAGGAGGTGGCTTATGATTCCTGAAAGTCAGGCAGCACAGCTGGTTCAGGAGCTGTGGCAGTTGCAGAGAAGACCTATAAGCTGTCACAAAACAGGGTTTTCTCCGTTCCAAGGGGAAGATAATAAAATGGATGCATTCCTACAACATATGTGATTCTTCTAACAATTCAGTATTTTTTCATGGGAAAACGTTGCACTCCTAACCAGCTCTCCTAGGGACGTAGCTGTCTGATCTCTCTGTAACACACAGCAAACTTGTTTCTCTGTTCACTGCAGCATAAAGGTCACCTTTAACATCTACATGCTCATACTATGATTTAATCTGCATCTCTGTTTACAGCTCATTAGTGTGGACCATCACTAAGACTGAAGCCCACATCACTGTTTATCCCACATCACTATAAGACTGATTTTTAAAAATTTTTTTCAAAAGCATTCCTGTTTAAAACAAGTTTCCAAATGATTTTCTCCAGAGTAATGCCATACTGTCATTCCTCTGTAAAAATTTGGAAGATTTGCTATGGGGCTTAGTCTAAATTGTTGGCTTTCAGAAATCATAATAGCTCTGTGGTGCTCACTAAGAAAAGATTTCTGGTATGCAATGTAAAATATCTTCATTTCAATTGAAATTTAATGACAAGCTTCAATACTTGATCTCAAACTCCAGTGAGTTCAACTGTTTCCTTCTAGATACAGATCAGTTACAGCTCTGAATTTCAGTGTTCAGTTCTTTAGGTCAGGAGTACACGATTATAAATCTGGAGATCACTTTCAGTTCTTGGTGTCAACTGACAAATCAATTGTCACTTAAGTATTACCAAAACCTTCAGTTTAAATTCAGTTACTGTTAGGACTTAGTATTAACCATTCCTAAATGTAGTCATTGTGACTTCTACCTCTTAGAAAGATTGGTATTTTATTAAAAGACAGTATAAATACATAGCCAAAAGTCTAGTCTTTGTAGGCAAAAGGCACTGCTGCTTTTATCATTACATTTGCAAATAACAAACTACCAATTATCAGCAAGGCAAAAAAAATTAATAAATAAATTGACTAAAAGCCTCACATTCTTGGTGTCCTGATTCTTCAAAGCAAGAAAGTTCTTTAGGATGTGACTAGATTGACAGTCTCCCAAAACATGACATTTTTAGAGGGAAATAAATGGCAGCCTCTAAAAAATCTGGAGGAGGAGGATAGAGTGACTTAATTGGAAAGAATGGCTGCCTATAAAAAAAAGTTATATGCCTAAATTACCTTTAATGAGAGGTTGTAAGAGCAGTGAAATCACAAAAGAATATCCAGGCTTCATTGTTGTGACACTTCAGGGAAATGTATAACATACTTTCTTCCCAGAAGTCAGCCAATTCTCCAGGCAGTCATACATAACGCAACAGAACTCAACCATGACAACAGGATAGCGATATGATTTCATTAAAAATTAGTGAATGAGTCAGGTTAGGTACCTATAAATAAAGATGCTCTTTAAAATGTCATACATATATGTAGGAATAGACAAAACCTCTGTACGTATTATTTATAATGTGTTACACTGTGAAGCTGACCTCAACTTGTCTGGGGACTGCCTTGTACTGGGCAGTGGATCAAAACATTGTGACATCCTGTGACCTATCTACATGGTTTTCTAAACCTTCTGTGTTTGAAGATCTGCCTCTTTTCAGTCAGAGAGAGCTAACAGGCACTGTGGGTTTGTTTCGGATGTGAAACTTACTGTTATCATTGACAATTTTCATGCCAGTGTTGAACTATTACCCTATGCTCTACTTACATTTAGTACAGTGTGCTAAAAAAAAACTAAACAAACCTAAACTTATTAATTAAGTTGAGAGTTTTTTTTTTCTATAAATGCATTTTACTGTTATTATGTGATCTTTTAAAATTTACCTTGTTTTCAAAGCTGACACTGAGGTAGCTTTCTTGGACTACAAATGGGGGATCTGATCTAGAGTCAAAGACACACAGAATGATTGAGATGGAGGAAGAGAACTCTGGAGGTCATCTGGTCCAACACATGTCCTCAGGCAGGGACAGTTAGGCACAATTGCCCAAGATTAAATTCAGACAGCTTTTAAATATCCCCAAGGAAGGAGAGTTCACAGGCTTCTGAGTGACCTGTGCCAGTCACTGTCACAGTAAAAAAGTGTTTCCTATGTTCAGAGGGAACCTTTTGTGCTTCAGTGTGTGTGCCCATTGCCTCTGGTCCTGTCATGGGCACCAATGGATCTGGTTCTGTTTTTTGTACCCTACCTTCAGAAACAAGGATGAGATCCCCCTTGAGTCTTCTCCAGGCCAAACAGTCATGGCTCTCTCAGCCTTCTCTCACAGAAGAGATGTTTTTGTCCCTTAATCAGCTTTGTGGTCCTTTGGAACTCCATGAGATCCTTGTCGGCCCATGGCTCTAGCCTCCTGAGGTCACTCTGGATGGCAGAAGGACTCTATGCCATATCATCCACTCTTCTTAATTTTGTGTCATCAACAAACTTGCTGAGGATACACTCTGCCCCGGAATGCTGATCATTAATGATGGTGTTAAACAGGACTGGACCCAGTATTCACCCCTGGGGTACACCAATTACTAGTGTAAACTAGACTTTGTGCCCCTGATCCCCATCTTCTGAGCCTGGCTGGTTTTCAATCCATCTCGCCCGCTCCCCATCCTGTCCACTCTTCTTTATGAGCCTGTAGTTTCCTGGATAGTCTTTCTTGCCCTCCTTGATGGCTGTTTTGAGTGATGCTTTTTTTCTGCCAGTCCTCTGGTGCTTCTAATCGTGATTGTTTGAAGATTATTGAGAGTGGCCTTGCAATGACATATGCCAGCTCCTTCATTACTTGTGAGTGTATTCTATCAGAGTCCAATTTGCTTAAGTATTCCCTATCCCGATTCTCTTCTACCATGGGTACGTATTCCTTACTCCAGGCTTTCCCCCATGTTTCCCCTTTGACAATCCTTGCCAAATTCAATTCCATTTGGGCTTTGGCTCATCTCATTCCTACATGCCCAGACAGAGTGTCTGCATTCCTCCCAAGTCCTACGTTCCTCACAAAACCTGTATTTATGTTGCTAAATAGAAAACAATGAGACAGACAAATAAACGGTCAGCTATCTGTATTCCTGTCTAGTCACTAATGGTGACTATTTTTCTCTAAGACATAGCCTTGGAATGGTTTTGTGGATAAAGCACAAGCCCAGGGCCATCCCCACCAGGCAGCATTTTCAAGACTGCAGCAGATATTGAACTCGTACCCATATCTCCTTGTTTATTCCAAAAGCTGTTTGATCTCTAATGCACTCATATACCTTCCCAGCTTACCCCTTGTCATGTAACGCACACTTCAAATATTGTATTATGAAAAAACCCCACTGTAGTAGGCTTCAACACTGCATTTTGAATGAAAAATCCCAACACATAAAACATAACATCGTTTGCTACTCGGAAATAGCACAGGATTAAGGACAGACATAGGGCCAAGTGCTAGGAGATGTGAATGTGGGAGGTCTATGCTACTTGGCCTCAAATCTGAAAAAAATTCATAGACTGAAGGTATTTAACTATGTGAGTGTAGCCTAATGGATTTCAGGTCCCTTCATGACATATTTTGGTCAGCAGATGTGACTGAACTTAAATTCCTTCTGTAAAAATACATATATTGCCTTGATGCCTTAAATGGCTACCTAGAAACAGAGACTAGACAGGAATAAAGGAATAAAGGAGGTATTTATTTGAAAGGCCTTCAGATGTACACTTTTGGTCTCCAGAGGGTCCTGTCTCAGTGGATCCCAAAATGGACAACAGGTCAGGAGTTCTTCACACTTTTATATCAGCATAAATTCACCAACCAGAACCCAGCCAATTTCCCAATTGGAATTTCCCCAAGCTTGCTCCCCCCCCCAAGATGATGATTTACAGTTCTTGGGCCTAGGACCATCTGGGTGTCCTTGGAGAACAAGGTAGAGAGGCTTTGTTATGTCTGTCTGAGCATAAGAGAACAGCACTTAACAAGCTACAGGAACTTCAGAGTTACACTGGCAGTACAGGATTGGAAAAATATAAAAGTTAAAACCTAAGGCATCAGCCTGATAGATCATTTTCCATTTCACACCTTCTTGCCTCAAGGGTCTGCACAATCCTCAGCTTTTCTACTTGTCAGAACATTTTACAAGATCATCTCTTCTATTTAGTTAATTGGAAAAAATTTTTGGTTCTGTTGGGCAGTGTACAGTATTACTCTGATGAACACCATGTGGAATGGTAGGTTATTTTTCATTAAATTTATTCTGATGTAATCTGGAATTGTGGTAGATATATTTACAAAAAATGTTACGTAGAAAGATCTCTCTTCTGTTTTAACCAACCATTCAAGAGATGCCTAATGGAGTTGACATATTCCAAAGATTGGAATGGAATTATTCTATATATTTGGAGATATTTGGCATGTTTTTCTAAAAAAAAGAGGCTGACAATAAGAGAGTTGTATCATGTAGCGATATCATTATATTAATTTGAATTTTTATCCTGGATACCTTCTTTGAAGGTTGGAATTGAACAAATATTGTGAATTTCTCGTGTCTTTTTGTGTTTTATGCAAAAGATGTTTCTTCTTCCCTAAAGGAAAGGTCCTAGCCCTGAACTGGCTGCACTAGAGCAGTGAGTAGGTCTGAATTCTACCCAACTCATCTTCCTACTTAACAGCTAGTAGGCTGAAATCTCCATGTCCCCTACTTGCAACATCTAATCCATGGCTTCTGATGGTGGCATGTGCCAAAAGCTCTGTGAAGAAGGCTGGGCACCAGCTGCCAATTTATATAAGTGCACACAACTGAGAAGTACATTATGACTGACATTGCTGACTGTCTGTATTAGCAATCAATAGAGGGAAGGAAATAACCAGGTTATATCAGCTGATGGACTCTGACTTCCTTGCTTTTGGACTGTTAGAATGCCAAAAGTCAGGCTAAACCTAGGAAATAATGAAATAATACTGACCAGAAAAGGAAGTATCTTTGAATATCTGGTAAAAAAAATTCCTTCCACCTTTTACTGCAGAAATACAGCTGCAATTTGTAAAAATGGTACAAAGCCTCAGAGCTCTGTTTGACTCCTTGCTGGCCCCGGATGAGCAGGTAACATCAGTTTCCAAAAATGTCCTTTTTTTTCTTCTCCAGCCAGCTGGGAAAATTAATTCCCTTCTCTCTAATGAGAAATTTACTGTGCTAGTCTTTGGTTTTTCCTGATTCCCTTGAACACTGCTTTAACTGTGTGGTTAGACACGGAATGTGACTGTCATAAGCAGGTTTTAGCTGACATGAAATGTGCCTTTCTACCTTCCTTCTGGTTCCGGCCACTGAAGAAAAAAGAACTTGGTACAGAAGTCCATCATGGCAAGTGACTTCCTCTTCGAGTTTAAGATCTTCTTTCTGATCTCGAAGATCTTGAAGACAATTGCCAAACAGAACAGGATTTTACTTGACAAATTCTCCAACCACCCAGAAAATAACAAGTTAAAGCTGGGGACAAGCTTTATTTACCAAAGTAGACAATGCTAAAGTGAGGGTCTGAAGACTTGAAGTGGGTTTCAAGTCTGTCTGTTCTGGTTAATAGCTTTCTTTTTCTAGACACATTCTCCAATATTTGTAACCTCAGAAAATAATTTTTTTCTCAGGCTTCTTACCATGCCTTTCCCTTTTCTACTAATTCCCAAAGCAAATCTTATTTCAAGAGTCTTTTTCTTTCCAAAGAAGGAAGTATTAAAGTCTTTTAGAAGTTCACTGATTTATTACTGTCATTAGTTTAATGTGGAAAGTGAAGAGACACTGAGATAAATTAAAGTAGAAAATATTTGGTAGGAAGAAATACAACTGTTCATGAGAACAATTTTGGTAAGTCAGGCAGAGGACTGTAAAAAATTTCAGAGATTGATAAAGTAGTGGATTAAATGAAGTCAGTGCTATTGCACTTGGATTTCAATGCTGATAAATATATAACAGTACTCTAGGGAAAAACTGAAGTACTTTAGAAGAGTCTAAAATGAACAGTGCCAGGAATGTTTAGAGAACCTGATGTCACTGCAGATATGTTAGTGAGGACCTTTGTTCAAGGGAGTTAGACAGGAATCAGATGAAGGAAAACCTAAGTCACTAGAGATTGTAAAAACTGGGAAATTTTATAAAAAATGTTATTGCCATTAGTCAATTCATTGCTATGTTTGTTATTGCCATTACATAATTCCTTTATATGCTCATCTGGGAAACTTTAGGTGAAATTGGCCACCCCATCTTAAAAACAAAAAAAGAATAATGCAGAACAAAAATAGAACTAGAACTGAATGATTAAATTATCAAACATATGGCTATAAAAGCTGTTTAAATCTAGAGAAATTCAAAGGCTATTTTGCTTATCATAGAAGTCAGGCTGTTAATGACACTAGATAAAAGAATATAAAGAATGAAAGAGAAACTGTTTGCGTCTTCTGTTCTCCTAGCTCTTAAAAGTGTGAAACATGTAAAGGAACTGAAGTCTAAGGAATCTAAAATTCATGAAAGGTAATGTCAGATATTTCACATTAATATTAAAAGCTCTGAATCTGTTGTTTCAAATCCAATTAATACTTCCAATTCAAATATCCTATTTTCTTCTCTCATCTTTTACTTTCCTTTTCCTGTGAGGATGCTAAGGGTATCCTATGCCAGAATAGGTGTGCAATGTGCTACGTAGAAATATTTTGTATTTTACACATCAACTTTATCTTGCCCTGAATGAGACGATGCATACACACTGGGATGTCTTCATACAACACCTAGAACAATAATTGGTCTTGATTGTCAAAATATAAACAAGCATAGTGAATTACTTTACTTCTGCTTGGAGAACTGAGGTTATCTGAATAACAATATTGACTTTGTCTCATGTTATTGCACGTTAAAAGCAAACCTGAACTTTATGTATTACGAATTCTATGATCAGATAAGGAATTTCCCTGCGTCCCTTAGCCATATCTGCAGATCCCATTGAGAGGGAAAGAAGAAAAATATCTCTAAACTCTTTCTCACTGTTTAATAAAACTGTGATCCAAATCTCCTCATGAAGGTTTCCGGGGGATACAAGGCTGCCAAATCTTTTTACTTAAGTAAATGATCTTGAAATGGTGGGTCTGTAAAAAATCAAAGAGATGCGATATTCTTGTCAGTCACTCAGTGAAACAAATGGAGCATTTTAATTACTACACATAACATTTTTGTAACAGAAAATTCCCTCATCCCTGCCTACTCTGAGTTCTTTCAGACCAGTTCAAATGAAAAATGAGATTTCCTACAGTACTTTATTTTAAAGAAATAAGGGACATCAATCTAACAAACCTTTTATGCTGCTTTCCAGATGTGTAGCATTTAAGGCACAATGGGATTGTGTACTGTAATTAAGGGAATTTGATCAAGAGACCAGACAAACAAAACATTCAGTGGTAATAACTTGATAATGTCCTCCCCCCTCAAAGGCCCGTGAGATTTCCTCGCCTTAAAGAAGCCAGCTAAATAAGGTGGGTACCCAAGGACAGCTATCCCAAACATGCAATGTTGAGAAGCCCCAGACCTTTCTTGGTCAGGAAAAAACACCTCTTCTAGAATTTTTTGGGGGTAGGGAGTGTTTGCTCCAGAATTAAAAAAAAAAGAAAACTGAAAAATAACCACCTATAGTCATAAAATGTTCTTTTGAAGACACCTAAGAAGCATCACTTGGTGTTCACATGTAAGTTTTTTCGATATTCATCCTTTACCACAGGAAAAGAGCCTGTATCCTAGAACAAACCAGATGGTGGTAGCATACAGAACAGAGTTTCCTGAGACTCTACTATAATTTGGTTGTAAGTGAACTGACAAATAAAATTTAATATTTGCACAAAACCATATTTCTACCTAATGGTTATAAAAATGACCAGTATGTCATTGGGGCCAAATTCCATTTGAATTGCTCAGGTCATTAACTTTTTCAAAGTCATTTGAACCAACAGTGTAGGTAAGGTAGCTCGGATTTGTTGTCTTTATTACCTCAATGATGTCGTCAATTATCACTTTGAAGAAGAGAGAGACCATAGCTGTTTTAAACTCCCATGGGCAGGAATAAAATGCATTATTTATTGTAGGAGACACTAATGGCTTTTCATAGGCCAATTAATCTTTTTTATGGAAGGATAACACTAAAATCAAACTACTGACAAGACATAAACATAATGTAATTCCTGAAGACCATTCAAAATGGATCTTAAGAGTTGAAGAGACAGTCGGAAATCAACAAAGAAAAACACACTAAAACACGTGTTAAATGTTTGTAAAGAAAAATCATGATACATAGAAGTTATTTCTTCTGGCAGAAATTGGCCTGTTGAAATGGATGACAAACTAAACAGAAGATGAGATTAGGAGGCTGCAAGGGGAACTGAATAAATCTCATTTCAGGATGAGGGCTGTGTCTTAAACCGGGAAGTAACTAGCAAGTTGTTTTTTTCAGGAGACATAAGGGTTCATCTGGATGGCTGGATGCCCAGCTCCTTTCCATACCTACTGTAGAAAGATACAAATCAACATGAAGGAATTGAGAGGAAAAAAACAAATGTGAAAAGAGGTTTTGGAACAATTAACTGATAAAAGAGGTTGAAAGAGTTGAAGTTTTTTAATTCAGTAAACAAAACATTTAGGGAGGGGACATAAGCAATTTCCAGTAAACAAAAGGCTGTAAAATGAACAGTGATCAATTTATCCCCCTTGATCACGATAATTGGAAAAATAGAAATAGATATTTGATTCTAATAAAGGAAATTTCAGATGAAATACAGTGGAATCTTTTATTGGAGGTTTGCAGCATCAGCTCATGAAAACACCTACTGAGAATGGTGTAGGTATTTGTGAGTTTTTCCAAGGAATAGGGTGAACAGATACTTTTTAATGTCTTCTCTTTTTATTTTATGGTGCTGTGTAATAATAACACTCACAAGTGCTCTTGATACCATGTCATATGTAAGAACACGCTGAAAAGCATGAAATTGAAATTTTAAAAACTCTAGTGCCTGTGCATTTTTTCAGATACCACTCTCTTAAATACAGGCAAGTGTCTGACGTCTTGTTAATTTCTATCTTATTTAGAAGTTTAAGCGAAAAAATTTTACTTCTTGCCTACTGATTTTTGTCACTTCAATAAAAATGAATTTTTCTTTCAGCTTGTATTTCAAATAGGTATGCTCTTTTTGAGTTTGTATTTTTCATAATTTCTTCAATTGTATTTTTGAATATTTGGTTTTCAGCATTACTTAGAGGAATGAAAATTATATTACGTGATAAACTTATCCAAAACTTTTTAATCATAGCTCTATATTAAGGGCAAGCCTACAACACTTTCAGTTTTCTTGAGATCTGCAACTTTGTCTAACACCAAAATAATTTAGAAGTTGTAAAAAAATCGGTTTGATTGAGTATATGATCATAGAGTGGTTTGGGTTTGAAGGGATCTTAAAGATCATCTAGTAGTCTTCTGACCTCATAATTTTTGAATTCACTTACTGTACATATTTTATAAATATTTTTCATCATCCATAATTCTTATAGGCTGTTATGTTCCAAACATCCTAAATATATGCCCAGTTGTGTGAAACTGATGACATATTCTATAATAATCTTATCCTTTTAGAATCTTCCGCATGATGTATTGAATCTTTTTAGTAGTTATATTTCTGAATGGAAGTTTAAAGGGGATGTAATGTTCTGCTGAAAACAAATGTTTACTGCCTATACAGGGAGACTTGGAATACTGAGAACTGCAAGCTGGTCTATTACCATTGGCAGAAATCTCAGTCTTTTTAACTTTAACTCAGTCTTAAATTCAATGTTACAATAATGTATTTAAACTAATAATTTTAAAAAGAGATTTTTCATTTCACACTAAGAAATTTATTCTTTTAAAATTCCATTTTCTTGAGAATGCACATTTGTTTAGTGGGAGCAATTTTGATTTACAATAACATTCTGAACATATAGGCATTTGTGCTTGGGGATGTTTGAAAGATACTAACGAAAGATAATTCTGACCCACAGTTAAGTTTTCTATATTGTGACAAAACCGATTCTTCATATTTTGGAATATTCAGGTTTTTTTTTTTTATTGTGTAGCTGATAGCTGACCTTAGTAAATTTTGCATTTGCTGAAAAATAATGCAGCTCTGCTGCAGGAGAAATTAATTGCTGTCAGAGGAATAATACTGCATTGTCAGAGGAAACTGAGCTTTGCAGCTGAAAGTTCCTCCTCTGACTGGGGTGGTAATGTGGAAGAAAACAAGGGATCATAAATCACTGCACTCAGGTGGGGAGCATGGACCCAGTGCAGACACGAGTATGCAAAATATGCCATCTCTTCACAGCAGAATCTCTCACTGAATCCACATCCAGCACTGCTGTAAGTTTTTAATAGCTTTTTCAAAACTTAGACCCTTTTTAAAACAGGAATTCAAAGATGCAACTCAGGAAGATGTTTGTAGTCTCCTTGTATAATTCAACTGTAAAATGTGAGACTGTATGAAAGCTGCAGAATATTTGGGCAAGGGAGCAAGGCTGTGTAATAAGCTCCCAAAGGAGAAGCACACTCATTCATGCAGCAAGGGCTCAATTAGAGAATATTTACATTAGGAAAATGTTTTCGTACCTATCAGTGACCAGGAAGAGGGGAAAGATGCTAAAAATATGAAGCTAAATCTCAGCTCCTAGAACTGCTAGAACATCCCATTTAATACAAATGAAGTTCTGCCTCCATGGTATGAAAAATCCCTTTCAGTTTATACAGTTCCCTGTAGCTCTGCACCATGGAAAACAGAGTAACAATGAAGTTCTGTGTAAAGGACCAGAAAGTAGGATCTGTTTTTATTTTTCAATGAAAACAGATTAGTTAACATATTAACAAACGGACAGTTAACATATTTTTTATTGTTTTGTCTTTATTTGTTAATTTCTTTTTACTTTGTATTCACAAGGTAATTTGCAAGTTAACACAACTGCTCTGAGTCAATTTCAGTATTAAAATCAAGGTTTTTACAGGGAAATTATCTGCTAAACTATGGGAATTTTAGTAGAAATGGAACAGTATTCATATCAGCAGAGGCAATTTGTAATTAACTGGAAGTGATCCCTGGATAGACCAACAATGGGAAAAGCAGTAATATATTCTTTAGTTAATACTTCTGCTCCATTTCCATTATGAGTTTAAAATTCCATCATGGATTTGAGATAGGGGGGACTTTAAATTTTTAGGGAAAATAGTTTAGATAAAGTGCCAAATTTTTGCATGTTTGTTGGAAGCTTGTTTGACCTGCTTCATTTTGAGAAATCACAGTGGTCATCTTGCAACTGCAGGTATTCTCCTAGGTCTCTTGATTAAAACAGTCTGTCTTTGTTTCTCTGGCTCTTCAGCAGCTAATCCCAAATAGAAATGAAGGGAGGAGATAGACTGAAAAGCAACATAAGTCTTTTTCAGTTTAGCTGTGTGAGGACACTACAGTCAGGTCTGTCCTTACTTTGTCTTCATTTGCTGCACATCTGTTTTGACCTTTCTGAGACAAAAAGGATTTATTTTGTGGTAAGCTTATGGCCACTGAAGTGGGGAAAACAAAACTCTTTAAAAGGCAATAGACTGTTGCTATTTCAGACAGGTCCCAATCAGGATCCCTTTCTCTCTTCCTTTTGACACTGCTTGCATTGTCTCTCATATCTATAAAGGCTGGCTCCATCAAACTGAACTGTTGCCAAGGAAAGCTCTTGCAAAATAATGTGAAGTCTCCATCAAGACAAACTTAAACAGGCTCCTTCCCTAAGTGGACTAAGCTGAACTACACAAAGGAGTGCTTGTGAGGAACAAGGTTTTCCATATTCTTTCCATATTCTTTAATTCCCAGCTATTGCCCTGCAGTCTGCCTGGATGGCTTGCCCTTGCTGGCTTTCTGTCCCTCATAGCTGCCCTGCACAATCTTTGTGGATTTATGAAAAGGTGTGTTTTGATTCCAACCAAATACACAAACATTAATGACTTCTGCCCACCATGATTAAGCTACCCTGAGAGTTTTAAGGTGTAAATAAGTATAAGCTACATAAGGTAAATAAGGTATAAATAAGTATAAGCTAAAATAACCCCTTGACATATCATTCAAAAGTACTTACTTGTACATTGAGCAATAGTTATTTAGACATATTCTTCAAATGGCTCTCATTTGTCCATTAATTCCAAATTATTGTGGTGTAAAACTGGAGTCTCGTACACCTGTTCATTTTAGATTTTCTGAAAGACTATAATTTTTTGTGTGACAACTGACAAATTTTTTGCATTTCTGGATTCCTGAAGTGGGAGAGAAAAATAATTTTTAGTAACTACATCTTTGAGGGCCATATGGCTGTAAATCACCTTGGCAGAAAAGGACCTCAGGGACCCGGTAGATAACAGATTGATCACTACAGCAAAAATTAAGGATATTCTGAGCTGCGTAAAGAGAAGTGTTCCTAACAGGTTGAGGGAGGTCCACCTTTCCTTCAGCGCTACTGAGGACACATCTGGAGTCCCGTGTCTAATTCTGCAATCCCCAGTACAGGAGAGACATGGAGCCACTGAGGAGAGCCCAGTGAAATGCCACAAAGAAGATAAGGGCCTGGAACTTCCATGAGGAAAGGCAGAGAGAGCTGGAACTGTTATGTCTGGAGAAGAGAAAGTTCAGGGAGATCCCATAAATGTGTGCAAGCCTGAGGGGAAGGTGTAAAGAGGCTGGAACCAGGCTCTTTTCAGAGGTGCCCAGGGACAATGGACAATGGGCACAAACTGAGGCAGAAGAAGTTCCCTATGAAAATCAGAAAACACTTTCCACTGTGAAGGTGGCTGAGCACTGACAAAGCTTGCCCAGAGACCAGTGGAATCTCCTTCCTTGGGGATATTCAAAAGCTCCCTGGATATGATCCCAGGTACCTTTATCTAGGTGTCCAGGCTTGGCACCAAGGGGTGTTGGACGAGATGACCTCCAGAGTTTCTTCCAACCCCAACCATTCTGTAGATCTGTTATATATATTAGAAAAGTCGCTTGGAAAGGAATTATACAGTTTTACATAGGTCACGATGCAAAACTTAAACTTCATTTAGAGAAGAAGAAATTATTGAGTATCCTGACTGTTGCCAATGCAGTTTTTATATATATATATATATGACTAGATACCTTGTGAAATTTTATTTGAACCAATGATATGATAAGAACCTTCTCTTCATTCAGTTTTTTACAATTCCTGTCTGAAAAATATGAAAAGAGAAGAAAATTAAATTTATATTAGCTCACTTATAACGATTGACATGATTTGGGCTCAGCTTAGATTTAGAAGGTTCAGTTGTGCTCTGAAACTCACTCTGGCCTGTCCATGTTTCACAGCATATGAAAACGATAACTTACCATATGGTAGAACTTTATTTTACAACAATTTTTGACCTTTCTTTCAACTCCCAGTGTTTGCTGCAGGAGAATCCCACCACTCTTCACCAAGAGAACAAGTACTGCAAGTTGGACCTGCTTAGTGCACTGTGGATGTTTCACCTTAGTGTGTATAAACTATTTACAGTGTGTTTATATAGATATTATGGAAGATCTGTGATACAGACCATTCACACATTATGAGCAGATTCCTGTGTGTTTCAATCCCAGCAGTTCCTCGGTAGAAACACTCACTGAAATCCGTGAGGTTCCTCTTGCTGTGATTAAGTGTGACTCGACATGAGGAAAGGCATTTGGAGCTGACCTTGTGTTTTTTACAATGAAGCTAATTATTATCTCTGCAGAAACTTTTATTTATTTTTTTTTTGGAATTGATAGTGATCTCAGCAAAACCACAACTGTAGTATACTGAATAAGTACTATAAGTACTACAAGTACAGCAAAGGTAATTTTCTTCCTGACACTGCCCTTCTATACCCAGCACAGAGTGGTTCCTATTTATTTCAGTGAAGAACATTCCACCACTTTAACAGAAACAGAGAACACTTTGTGGGATCAAAATCTTACACATTTGCTGACATATATGTTTTAATTTGATGAAAGTTTTAACAATTAAAAAAATCAATCAATCAATCAATCAATTCAATTCCCCTCTATATCAGCATCTTAGAAAATTATTTTCCTTACTTTCAAATTAAATTCTGTACTAAGCAGTTAATGCTTTAACTACATCAGAATTATTTAATGTTATGTCTTTCCTTCTGCATATTTATTTCATTTATCTTTTTGCTGGAAAGCGATTACTGTTGATACCTATCATAGAATGCCTATGATGTGCTCTAAGTCGTCGGGGGGATTTGAGGAGGCATACAACCTGGAGGGCTTCCCACTTTAAAGCATGCTCATTTATCATTCTGCTGTCTCTCACAGAGATTTTGCACATTGTCCAATTTAAACATCCATTTAGAAGCAATCTAATTTTTACTCCTTGCTAACATCAGCACAGAGATTGTGATTAACTCCAGTAAAATGGCTGAAACTAAGGGGCATTCAACAGGAGAGAGACAAAAATGTAACGAGATACCATTGCAGAAATGATTGTAGCAAATTTTGAACAAAAATTCGCTTCTTTTTGTTGCCATGGCACAAAAATTATTGTAATGTGTTGAGGATGTCAGTGTTGCCTTTTAATGCAGTTTTGGGAGTTCCAAAAAAATGAAAGCCTGTGCACTAGTTTGTTGTTTTAATTTGCCAACAGGAATAAAACCTTGGCAAACAACTGTACTATAAAATGGAAAAGAGTCATATTAGAACAAAATTCCACATTGCAATTCTAACCAATGTTGTTTTGCCTTAAAATTAGGAAAAATGCTGTGCTTCAATGTCAAACTAAAATTTTGACACTTGGTGTAACTAAGCTTTGATATTGAAGTAATATATTGTTCTCCTAGAGGAAAAGGGAAATATTGTCATGGTCATACTTAAATTATTGTAGGAATAGAGCTAGAACAACTATTAAATGCATTGTGTCTTTCAAACATATAACACTCTCTTGAAAGGATGTGTTGTATTCTGAAATAACTTCATGGTAACTACTTTAGAGACATTAAGTATAAAAATGGCTTTTGTATCAGTTTAGGACTTCTTGTTTCTCTCAGGTTTTTTGGGAGAATGATAGGGTTTGGACTTTAGTGGTTAATTTCTTGCCATTTAACATACTGAATAAATGATCAGGAAAGTCATTTGAAAAAAGACCAAAGACCTTTTGAGGAGTCATTAAGGAATCTTAGCATCCTGACCTCAACAGGTCTAGACAGCACAATTTTAAATTTAATTCCATAAGGTGAATTCTCCATGTACCCAAAAGCCAGAATTCATAGAACTTATTGTAACTACTTTTTTAATGCAAAGGTATTTTTAAGAAATCCTGTTTATTCATTAAACTCTACTTTTTAAAATTGACACCCTCTCCATCCCCGCAGTTACTGGAAAAGTGCTTCAGACTTACTTTATTTCCTCAGTTTAGTCTGTTTTCGGTCTCTGAAGTTCTCCCTTTAGAAACCCAAAACTTTCAGAAGGTTTCTGTTTCACTGAGACAAGCCAGCAATAACTTACAATCATGTTCAAACACACACACCGTGAGGCACTGCATTTATTAATCACATTGATTTTGAAGGCACTAATCCTTACACACAAAGCCCAGAACAAGTGCAAGTCTCTGCAGGACTGTGGCCACAGCGTTTTTCCACTGTGATTTTCCATTCATCATAGGTCAGTATTTTCCTTTTGACAAATACACCAGTCTTTATATTGCTCCTGGAGCTGAATAAACTGAGCCTGCTGAGAGACATATCTAAATGAAGCTTATATTTGTTTATGAGTCATTTATACCAGTGTTGATTATAGAGAACATGTGAACTGTTATATGCCATCCCATCTTCCACAATAATTTCTGGTTAAAGGCGAAGAAATGGGAGAGAGAAATAGATGTGTCATCACAACAATGAGTAGTGCTGTAAATAGGAATTAAAGATATTCATGGAGCAGCTCTGAATTCCTCTTGCTCTTTTCTGAAATATCTGCAGAAGAGACCTGAGGAGTGATCACCTCAGCTCTCGGATGGAAAGAGCGATAAAGTGTTTAAATATCAAACAATAGACTGTGTTGTGAAGACTTTTTTTACTTAGTGATTAGTGTTGAGCAAGGTGATAGAAATTGGGTCCTGAAAATGAAGCAAGTTAGGCCCTTTATGAGGATTTTATATTCCTAATTTCAGGCAGTCAGATGCAAAAATATCTTAAATGGGTGCCTCCTTTGCCTAGTCTGTGAATATGTATAGACACAGATGGCCTTACATGAAAAGTGATCAAAAATTTGTTTCAAATATGAAAAGTACTGCTAAGTATGACATAATTGCTAAATCCATTTATTTATTGGTCCCTAAGTTACTAAAACAATAAAACACATAAAAATACATCTATGAATATACTTTTAAAAAAATTATGTTTTAAAATAACATATTAAGTTAACAGAAAGAAGAACTTGGGAAATATTGGTATTTTACAGAACCTGTACTTTATAAAGTTCAGGAGTTTTAACACACTGAAGGTTGGTTTTCTTGGGGGGTATTCTGTTTTTTGTTTTTTTTTTTTTAATATGCAGTCATAAATGGGGGGAAAATTGACCCATACATATACAGAGCAAGACTAGAGCAGCTTCACCTTAAGGGGATACTAGAGTTTCCACATTTGTGTGAATTGTATATGTTAATGGCATTTTTTAGACAGGGTTATCCATTAAGTAATAGCGAACTTTATCTTTTCAGAGTTAAGTGGAATTTAATCACACAACCTTTGGATTTTGGGGGAGCTGAGCAATTAAATTCTCTGAAGCTCTGAAAATTTAGGGTTAAAAGGGTCTGGCAAACACAAAAATAAGGAAATTCATAATGATGGGTGACCCCAAAAGAGTTGGAATTTGGGTAAGCCATGGACAAGTGTCTGAAAGTTCAGATGTTTATCTGATCCTCTGGAGCCTACAGAGCTGGGCTGCAAAGGCTTGCAGGAGAATGATTACTTTTAAGATTTCTAATACTTCTGCTTCTAGTCATGGCTGAATATAGACCCTAAACAGGCTTTGTTACTTCGTATATTCTTCTTATTTACTTCAGGAAAAGTGACTTGAAGGGAAAGTATTTACATAGTAGTGATCATCTTTTCTAATTTAATCAGTCATTTCTTAGGTAAAACTGCAGAAAATAGACCTTAAGATATAGTCTAAAATCGTTAATGAATCCAAGGAAAGTGAGAAATAATATATTAATTCATTGTGTTCTCTCTTGCCAAAGAGCAGACTTCAGGGTATCATGCTAAAGAGGGACTTTGGTTGAGCTCTTGAAGGACTAACTTGAAATTAATCATGTTAAATATTTTATTTATTGACCTGAACACAGAGGGTAGAAGTTTTGTAGTGAAAATTGCTCATGTCACAGAACTGGCATTACTGGTATGATGAAGAATGAAAGGAGAAAATTTCTTTGTTGTCTAAAATAATAGATTTAGAGGGAAGATATATCCACAAATCTAATGCACTATTTAACTAAAGGACAAAATGGGAACAAGTGAAAATTAGCATATGGATAAATACAGGAAGGAAATGAGAAAAATTTTCTTAAGCATCAGAACAACAAGATCCTGTAACAACTCTTCTGCAGGAACAGTGGAGGCAAGAAATAAAACTGCTTTCAAGATGAAGCCAGAATAAATATTACAGGGAATTATCAACTGCAATTTCTTGTGATTGCAAACAGGAATCAATGGCCCAGAAAATGGAGTTTCTTTCATTTTTTATAAAATATTCCTGTCAATTCATATAACACACACATATGTTGCTTGAGTTCAGATGTAGTGAAAGTAGAAAAACAGACAAATAATTAAAGACAAACAGACAAATAATTAAACTCACTGACTCTATCTCCCTGATGTTTGTCTTAACAAGGAAAGAAAATGTTACTGACATTCACTGTAATATGTCAGACAACGTATTTAATAGTTGTTCTAGCTCTATTCCTACAATAATATAAGTATGACCATGACAGTATCTTTCTTTTCCTCTATGAGACCAACATATTACTTTGACATCAAAGCTTAGTTACACCAAGTGACAAGATGTTATTTTGACATTGAAGCACAGCATTTTTCCTAATTTTAAGGCAAAACAACATTGGTTAGAATTGCAATGTGAAATTTTGTTCTAATATGACTCTTCTGTGACATATTAAATAATTAAATAATGTAGAAATATAATCTGCCTCAGTTTACATGTCTCCTGCTTTTCTCATTTGACAATTGCTAAAATTTTTCAGATGTCTTGAGGGACTTGATTTGCCTGCTCAGAGCTCCAGCCCTAGGAAGTGGAAACACAACAGACATAATGTAGGAGAGCATTTAAATTCAATTTTCAAAATATGAATTAATCCCCAGAAACCACACTGAGTCTGGAACGAAACCTGTGCATTAGGCCTATATGTTAACTGGGTTTACATTTCTATGACATGGGGAGATTCAGGTTGTGATCTTTTTTGTTTGGCTTTTTTTTCCAGATAGATGTTTTCTAGTATTTACTTCTCCACATAGGATCTGAGGATTGGCATGAGAGACAATTCAAAGCATTGTCAGTTTCAGGTAGGATATCTATCCTTTATGTGAATATTTGTGTCTGTTATTCAATGTTAAATTTTCTCTCTTTGCTATCTGAGTAAGCTATTTTTAAAGGCATAGTAATCAAACATGATGTTATTTTTAGTATTGTTACCTCAAGAACAGCATAAGGACCAACACTTAAAAAACGTACTAGAATTCCTCCTGTATTAATTAGTATCATCACCTAAAAGAAAGATACCCTAGAGAAAACAGAATTAAATTTTTCAATTTTTGTTGCTTTGAATCAGCAGCGTCCACTCAGAAAACACTGACATGTGACAGAAGGTGGAAGAGTCTCATTTTTTCCAGCATATCTTGATTTTCCTTTGGGATAAAAATGCGTGGTCAGCTTTACAACTCTCTCTGAATTTGACATACTAAGGCTCTTTCAAAGACAAAAATGATACCTATTTTCTGGATGCTATAACTTTATTATATTAAATTTTACTTTAATTCCTAAGGCAGATCCAGATAACTATAACAATCTTTATTTGTTTTTGGAGTAATTTTATTGAAATTCATCACCCCTAAAGTACCTAGATTGGAATGTGTTTGTGGCAGGAGGAAATCACACCTGTACAGATGTCTAGTTCTTGAAAATCACACTTCTTTAAAAGTAACATGGCAGGAGCTTAATCTCTTTCTCCCATTTATTTAGGACTTTGTGCATTGCCTCTGCCTCTATTAAGTGGTCTCAAACATCAAGGTCTTTTACATTTTGGCCTTAAGTGCCTGCAATACCAGAGACACTGTTGGCCAAGAAAATGGCAATGTCTTTTAGAGAAGGTGAGCTAAAACCTGGGGTAAGAAAAATTGATCTAGTAGAATATTGTTTATTTATATTTATCATCTTGTGCTTCATGCAATTATCTTTCAGTGAGCTGGACTAGTATGCAGAATGGAAAATAAGATGGAAAAAGTGCTATTGAAGTAGAAATTTTATATTAAAAAAGACAAATCGGAGTATTTTCCTGATTATTTGCAGAATATAATTTTTTTGACATAGTTCAAGCACCTGATCATTTATGTTAAAGTGTAAATGGTTATTGTGTGACGGTCACATTGCTGAGACACATAACATTACCTAGATTTTGACTGCACCCCACTCCACAACAACAAGAAGTGTATGTAGTCAAAATAAAATAATGTTCAAAACTTTTCAAAGTTTTATTTTGATGAGAAGTATAGGGTGATATTTATTTAACATTTTAATTAATTCATAAACATAGTCATTCATGTACAGATGAACACTGAAAACAGCAGTAACATTCATTAGAGACAAAATAATATATAACTTCTAATGTACAATTTCTGATAGAAAGCAAATATCACTTTATCACAAATGAATAATAAATGTAAATTTTTTAAAAGCAATGCAACTTAGTTTAGAGCCACTAAGACCAAAAACTGGTAATCTTAACTAAGAATATCAGATATAAGCTAAATGTCAAGACAGATACTGTTTAGAGAAACCCTTTGATTAGATTAATTTTTTAGATGATCATTTATTATTGCTGTTACTGTAATTGTTGTTAGTCTCTTTATCGGTTTTTAACTCCTGGGGAGGAAATACCATTATTTTCCATCTGAGTTAGGAAGGGGTGAACCACCTTGCAGATTTGAATAAATTATAATTGCTTTTTTATTTTTCAGCAATAAATAGTACAATTTTATAAAAATGTACATGGGTCTCCTTTTACTCCTTTTCCCTCTGTATGCAGCCTTGCCTACATGAATTACAGTTGGCAGGAAGGATGAATATTGTGAGGTTATCTGAAAAGTCTAATACTTGCTAATACTGAGCAAGTATTAGAAAACTCAGAAGAAAAACTATTTTGCCTTCATCGGAGTTTTAAGGGTCACCTTGAGGGTCAGATGAGCCTTACAAATACAAACCCTTTACCTCTGGGACACTTTTTGCACTTCACTTGTGAATAACCTGTGCAAGAAACGATGGAATGTAGTCTTTGGTAGTTGACAGAACCCAAGTGAATAGAGTTCATTTCTGAGGCTGTCAGAAAAATGCCTTCTCCATATGGGCTTTACATTCTGGAAGATGAGAACATAGAATCTCTTGGCAATCTTTTGTTGCATTTGTGCCAGACATACAATATTTGCAGTAAGCTGATGTTTATATGTTTCTGTACAGGAAGATTCCTTCTTTTGTATCACAGCACTTTCTCCCAGACCAGGAAAGGTTTAAGCACATGACTAAATTAATCCTTTTTTCATACTCACAATGAGTTAATGGCAGTGAGTGGCTGAGTACCATATTGCATTTTAACCTAGAGTCTTTACAACTTTGTGGTCTTGCGTATTTTGTACAGCTTTAGTGGTTCCATCAAAATATAAATTTTACAAGAAAAACAAGCAACAAACCCAAAATTGCACTTGGAAATACCACAAAAAATTTTTTTTGTGTGCTAATGATTATCTTATGTATCAGCAAGTTGTATAAACTTAATCTCAAGATGATAAAATATAATGTTTTATTCAGGCTTTTCCCTTACGAACTGAAACAGAATGGATTAGAAGACAAGTGTTTTCTGCCCCCACGCATGTTTATATTTTTAGTTTTTTCTGCATTCAACACCTGAATTAAAACAAAATTCTTTCAATGGTTAGTGAAAAAGTATGTATTTAGTCATAATATATGCCGTATCAGCAAATGTACAATTTTTATTATCTCTAATTCTGTTTGAAAAAACAATGTACTCTGGACTTCAGACACATTTCTATCAAATCCTATCAAAAGTGATGCAATTTAAGAAAATTTTTCAGTTCTGGCAAAACAACATATTTTAGGAAAACATTTTGTCTTCTTCGCCCACCCGCTTTGCTGGTGAAAAACATCTGCTTGAAAATGATTTCTGGAAATATCATATCCTTTCAAAGGGCTCGGGATTTTTTTCAGTTTTATGTGCACTGCCCTTCCATTTGCAGCTAAAATGATCTAGAAATAAATAGGCTGCGTTACAAAGAAGGCCCTTGCTGCAGTACATTAGTTTTGGAGCAGGAAGTGCTAGAATTATTGTGAGATAGACAATTTTCAAGATTTCCAGCCTAACTTTTCAAGCCCAAGGGGAATATCATTGTTTAGATACACCATGTAAGATTTGCTCAAAGCCAGCCTTGGGTCACTTGAGAGTTCAGGGAAAAACTTTTGTTACATGAGCAGTTGTTGTTGTACTCCTGCAATCTTATCTTCCACACAGAGACTTAGCTAAGTGCTCAAAGATTTAAAATAAAAAATTCTAATGATAAAATTTTTACCATGGCTGTACACAGTCTCTGCCCTAGAATTAAAGTACCAATTTAAAAACCCTGTGAGCTTGCAGGACAGAAAGGGTCTAAGACTTGCTGCTATATGATAGATAAACAAAATCAGTCATTTCAAAAGCCTAGCTGTTAATTTGCTTTTAGAAGTATCTGTACAACGCCTGATATATCCTCTTATTTATGCAGATACTTCTTTTGTAATGTTGCATACTTTAGGGCAGTGTGGCTGACCCTTTAAGGCAGAAAGTAGGCATCAGTGAAATACACTTTCTTTATCTTTTGGGAAATGTGGAGGGGTGATTAGGAAATACCTCTGGAATGGCTTATATTTTGATCAGGTGCATTTGCAGACACATCTCTTATCCCTCCCCAAAATTACAGAAGGATTTACAAGTCTTACTGTGAAAGTGGTGTCAAAGACATCTCTAAGTCAAGAAAGACATTCTTCAGAGCTTCAATCCATATGTTGAGAGCTTTCTTGGCAGGCAGCTCTCATCACAACAAGGTGTTCAAAAAGAGGGATTTGCTCTGAACTGGCAAGTTGTAATGATGCTTCCCAGGCATCATATGAATTGTATTTAAGCATATTGGGTTTTAAAGGAAACTGCATTGACTTTCCATGTGACTGGCAAATTTAGGGAATACACTGTTGTCAAAATACAACAATATAAATGTTCACAGAGGAGACTCTTGTGCACTGCAGTGAATATAGTAAGTTTTTGAATGAACTCAAGCTTACTAAAGAAGAGCTTATTTTAACCTCCCCATTTGCTTTGTTATTTTACCATGATGTCAAGGTGTTCATAGATAAAACATGTATATAACAGATTTTTTTCACTGCTCTTACTGCTGGTGGTATGCAATGGAGAAGTGTGAGAACTGGAACTGGGTTAGTCAGGGTATATGTTCAACTCTGTGCTTTCTTGTGGTGTTGGGTATAGGAGGGGAAAGGTCTGTGAGATTTATAGTGGGAATGGTCACACTGATCCACACCATCATAAAATGATCCAAAATGCAGGAATCCTGCTTTCATCTGATCCTGATGCTTTTGAAAGAGATGGAAAAAAAACCAGCTTCTTCTGGGTAAAAATTCCTCCTTGTGGTTTCAGCAATTGATTTAGTCCTAAACCCTCACAGTCCTCCATCCTGCAAGAGCTATTGAGACGAAAAAATAAAGGATACTCAAAATTCATGCTAGGCAGGAGTCAGTATGAGTAATGTATATCCTCAAGGAGTCAGAATTATCCAGGTTTGATGTTACCCTTGGGTTCTTGCAGCCCAGGACAAATGAGGAGCACATGGCACTGCCATTCCCAGCACAGGGGTTGAAGGTGTTTGCGCTGACTGCAAGGAGATGAGGTTGGTCTGCCAGCAGGAAACAGATCCAAATTTTGATGAGGGCTACAAAAAAGTGTCATTAATTGGAGGTGAACAGCAGTAACAGATGCCTTGAATTATTGCCACTACTCCCCAGACCTTTCAAGACAAATTTGCATAATTCAGGACCACTGTATCTCACCACCCACAGCTATTGCATATGTTCAAAAGTTTTTCCTTCAGCTTTTCAAATCAGTCCCTGAGACATCAATTTTTTATGAACTGTATGCATGGTGAAATTTACTGACATATTTAATCCCACTGAATTTGGGGCTGTTTTTCACTAGTCAAATGTTTAGCAGGAATCATTTTGTCTTAATCTTGTGATCTAGAGGTACAAGGAAACAAAAACTGATGTTGAGAGAGTGCCAGCTGGAAACAGCTTAATTTGCATATCCACTTTTTCTCTTTATTTCTTAAGTTAGACATATACACTGGAGTTCTGCAGAGACGGGGTAGGATTCACAGAAAATTTTTAAATCTTAAAGATTATATCATTTGGAAGATTTTTAGAATTCTTCTGAATGTTGAGATAATTATTTTCTGGTAGTCTAAGAAATGCTTTTGATATTTTAACACCTAAATCTGTGTAATATAACTTATTGATTAACTATAAAGAGGTAGATTTCTGATAGAAATAGTGAAAAGATTTAATGTAATTATTTTTAATTGTCAGTAAAAATCATGTTATTAGAACTTTTCTGTTACATGTTACCGTTGAATTTACTTAGTTTTTATTTAGACTAACACTTTACAGATGGAAGAGACCAGAATTTGTTCTTTACAGATGAAAGTTGTAGAGGTAGTCCAATTATTCAAAGGTACATTTTCATATAATTTACATAGTAAGATTTCTTATCTTACCCCTCTCAAAACAGCCCTTTCCCCTCTATTGTCATGTCATGACAAAATGTTCATCAAAGCAAAAATATTTTACGGTAAAATACCATGTCAGGTTCCAATGAACCAAGAAACCAAATCCCTCTACAGAGGTGAGGGTGTGTCTCCTTACTTTAGCTTAATTGTTGATGGAAAATTCTTGGGAAGGATGAGTTCATCAGAAAATATTTAGGAAAATATTTTTTTTATCAAAAATTTTCTACTATTGATTCCAAAACACATTGAATAATGTGTAAGTTTAAAAGTTTCAACATGGGTAAATCGTTAAGTCCAACTTCTTTCTGGAAAGATAAATGTTTAAAAATGCTAATTTATATACTAAGGGACTGTTTGAAAATGTGTCTGACAAACTTTGTTTTCATGCAAAGCAAAACCATATTTCACAGCCCTGAAGTTTATCATGAAAGGATTAATATTTTGTCCCTCCGTGAAGGAAAATATCGATATCTGCAAAGAGGGTAGTCTCCAAATTCCTTATCTCTTCCTTGAAAACACTGGAATTCCTTAATTTTTTAGTAAATATTTCATTAGTAATGTAGAAACAAATTAAAACCTTCTACATCTCTCTAGAGAATAATTGATCAGATAGGTAAAAAGCAACATGAAGAGCAAGAGTGTTGTTCAAAACCCACAGCTGCTCTGATGCTGAAGAGCACTGGCACCTTTTTCTATACTTTTGCCCTAAAAACATATATTGATACAGTTCTACAATACAAACTGTAATTATGTGGTGCTAAGATATGTGCTGTAATTATAGTGTTATGGTAAATCCCTCTCCTGCATAACATGCAAGGACAGTTTTCGATAGCTTTTTGAATTTTTATGCTGATTAGCTAGTCAGGATTAATTTTATTCTTTGTAAACTACAGTATATGAATTTTTTAAGACTACATGTATTCTGCACTGACAGGCACATTCCAATTAACAGTTTTTCACATCACTGAGAAAATCTTAAAACTTATGCTGCGTTGCTATTCTTCTACTTTTCCATTAAAGTCCTTGATGTGTTCCATTGTAGGTCATTGCTCTTTTCCATAGATCCCTGCCTTAATTCAGCATTGTTTTTTAATAGTTTTAAACTTAGTTTAGGGATTTTACATTTATTTTCTTTCCAAGTGATCTGTTTACTTAAGTAAGGGGAGAAGTAGAATCCTGTTTTCAGCTTTAAAAATGGAAAGAAACCTGAGGTCTAAAGTCACACAAACTAGGTTACAAAGGACTTTCTCCCAACTGGGGAATCTGTTTTCTGCATTCTTAGTTTTCACCACACCTGTAAGCTGACTTCTTGGAACTACTACCAGATACAGTATCTGCCTATCAATCACTGTTTGCTTTTGTTAATTAGGAGCAGATGGCAAGTGCCTAAAAAAAAAGAAAAAAGAGCGTGTGGCTGTTGATGAAGTGGAAAGAAAAAAATTCCATCTTGAACAAGTTACATCAAGTAAACACAAATTTATGGACTAGTGCTTTTTGGAAAATACTCAGTTTTATTTACTAAGAGTTAATGAAATTGCTGTGTCCACAGAACATTCAGCTTTGTATAAAAAAGGGCAAAAAATTGTTACTTGTGGCTGAAAATTAAAATACTTAATGAAGTCAGCTGAAAAAAAGGTTTGCTTTGGGTTAACCCTGGATTAATCTCTGTAAGGTGAATCAGCCCAGGTTAAGATTTAACAGAGTCTACCTGTACCAGATCAGGCTTCCTGGTCAAAAAAGGCCAATCACATTCTGTGCTTGCTCTGCTGACTGCAGAATGCAGCTCTGGGAGCTGTGGTGCTGCTTTGGCTGGTAATGTCTGATCTTTCAGATATCAGGGAATTTTCTGCAACATTTTTCAAATGACCTTGGACACAATCAGTATAAAATACTGAGACTGCAACTTTCTTTACTGATGCTCAAAACTCTGGATCAGGAGAGACAATTCCCATAACTGCAGTAGGATTGCTTCTACGAGCAAGGATGCAGGTTCCTGATTGCATTGTGAAATTATGTTTTCCTTTCAAATAAAAAGAACACTCTTCCAGCAGCCAGACTAGGAGTCAAATCAGAATCATCCCTGCCAAAGAAGGACTCTGCATCAGTATCCAAAGCTACCCAAAATGACTTTGCTCTAACTAGCTTCCATACAGATCAAACATGATCTTAACTTCCAGATCACATTTACCTCTTTTCTGCTTGACTTTGAGCTTGAAGCACCTTTGGAAGTAACTGGAAATTGTTGTTTTCAGCTGGCATCAGAGCTGAGTCATCTACATTTTTAAGTCTACTCTCAAGAGAGTTTCTTCAAGCTTTGAAATTAAAGGTATTTCAGGTTGTTTGTATGAAGGTTGATAATTACCTAAAACCTTTAGCTGCTTCTCTTACTTCAGTGCTAGCTCTAAAAATATGGTGATTGCTATTATGCAAATTTTACTGCATGAACAACATCAGCTTAGTTTTTAATAATTTTTTTCAAGTGGGGATTTTGTTATTCTGGCTTAAAAATAAAAGTTTATAACAATAATCTAGTCTATAGGAAGCCAGAAAAGTTTTCTAGTAAAGTCATTGTCATATTATACCATTTTTAAGTGTAAGCATGTTAATATAAGGTGGAAAAGATTGTGAAGATTAAGAGGATAGAATTTCAACAATGAGAGGAAAGTAGGAAGAATAGTCTCTTTGCCTCATCTTATTTCATATTATTCCTGAGTGAAATTTTAAAATGTGCTGGTGTCATTTAAACTGCCTTGAAGGGATGAGAAAATGTCATAAATGAACATGGTCATGCAGTAAATGGGCTGGGGTCACATTTTACATAGAACTGGTGAGCCTGGGACATTGTTACTTCTTTTACCTTCTGCCTAATGCAGAAAATACACATGAAGATATACTGAAAAAAAATACAGAAAATGCTTTCCTTTGAAAGTAGTATCTCCTAATGGAATTGTGATCCACCTAGAAAAAATCAGGTATCTTATTTATATAAATTGTTGTCCCTCAAGTAGCTCTTGCAAGGCAAAAAATAAAACAAGGGAGGAAAAAATCCATCAGTTTATCTTTCTCTAGGCAGTTACTTCGAGAACAGAAGAAATCCAAATGGCTCTACTTGCTGCCTGACTTGCTAATTCAAATTCAAAAGAGCCAAGTATCCATTTTGTTTCTTTTGTGCACATTCACATGGGCATAGCGCAAATACACACATATGCACTTTATTTGTCTCTTAGTTGTAATTTTTAGTGAAATAAGTTATTCAGATCGAAAAACGTCTCTTCTTCTCTCAGTGTGGGAAAACTGAAAAAACTCTTGCAAAACACTTTTGAAATGCTGGCAGCCATGGATATAAGCCAGCATAGTCAGCTGGGCTTTCTTTTTTTTTGCAGGGTGCAAAGATGTGTACAAACTGCTTCACTCCTCCTTTTTGTGCAGGCACTGAGCCCCACGGAGGGTTGGGCAGTGTCTGAATTGTCTTGCTGACCCTGACCCTCAGTAATCTGTGAGTGACTACAGCACTTGATATTGATTACTTCCCAAAGAGAGAGTGGGAGTACTGCTGGATTTTGAAGCAAACTCTTTTCGCTTCAAGATCTTGATGTACAGATAGCAGTGAGCTTCCTGGGAAGAAGCACATTGGCTCTGAGAAGAAGTGCTCAAGATGAGGTTGGAGTTTCCCCTGTGCACGTTGGCCCTGCACCAAACTATCACAGTTTGGAGTCTGTGTCTGAAGGCACCACACGTACACAGGCAAGTGACAAGGACACTGGGATCAGCGGCTTTTTGTCTTTCTCCCTGATGCTATTGCAAATTTCGTGGGATCCTCCCAGTGGAAAGTGAAAAGCATTTGTGAAACCTCAGAGTTTTCTGGAATGGGAAAGGTGTTTATTCCCTTATTGTAGGCTGAAGGTCTCCGTGTTGCCTCCTAAAGCACATCTCAAGGAACTGTGTGCTTTGAGGCTTTGGTTTGAAGCCATACATGTATTGCTGCAGGCAATTGGTGCCTCAGCTCTCTATTCAGTTATTTGGTCATTGTGGAGTGTATGGCAATGCAGCAAAATGTTAAATAGTAGTTTGAAAAACATTTAGGTATAAACAATAAGTAGAAGGTACTTGAAGACCAACTTGTTTTTGAAGGGGCTTGGGGCCCCTGGATGTGAGGTTTTTCTTCTGTTATCAAAGTCCCATACCAGAAAAAGAAGGACTCGGACCTCTTGCTCAGTTTCTCATGTTATTTATTAGTTTCTTATCTCGTTTTCAAAGTGCAGCCTGTGCCTGGCTTGTCACTGTGAAATTCATGCTGCAAAAGGCCCAAGATCTCATGTGCAGCCTGTTTTTAAAGACTTTTTTCCCAATAATCAACTACAACATATGATATTTTTAATTCTGTACCAAAACCTATCAACTCTTTCTAACATGCTTCTTCTACTTCAAACCTATTCTACCAATCACTCAGTGCTTACCTCACAGCAGAAGATGGAGGGGAAGAAGGAGAAAGACGGACCCAGGGACAGGGCCCGAAAATCTCCATCTTGCCTTCATTCACTTTTATACTATAGAACCTTATACTATAAATTTTCACTTTGTGATAAACTAAACTAAAATCTATTTTACACTTTCAATACTTTCCAATACATCCAGGAGTGTTGGAAGCTTCTTCCAGAGGCACAGATCAAAGACTGTGTCCTCTTGGGGTGCCAAAGGGGGTCTCAGACCCCTCAGGGCAGCAGGAGGGGCTTTCCAACTTTCCTGGACTCCAACAGTTTTGATTTATTTCCCACATGATATATATTTCCTGTGTAAATACATGATATGAGACAAATGCTCTGTTAGATGTGCAAAACTCAAAGCTTGTCTCTGAGTAAAAAAAAGTTCTTTAAGCTATCCTCCATCTACAAGGGAGAAAAAAAAAATCTACTTCTCTTCCAAGATGAATCTCATGCTTCAGTGCATGCCCTACAGGACTATACACTCAACATTTCATATTCACTTCCAAATCCACAATTGTGCAGGAATAAAGAAGGTATCTATAACAAAGGAGCTGATTGCATTTTGTTCATGTGAAAGGCAATAAGTTAAAAAGCTTCTGTTTTCCAGTTTCTCAAAACCCATGTGTTAAAGTGCTTGTGAATAACACTTTTTCTCCTTATAAAAATCCTGTAATCTTAAGTCACTCAGTGCCTATCAGGGACCAAAAGTTTCTGAATATAATGTGATTTCACACCACATCAATCCATGTGCAATGGATTTTTCCTTAGGAATTGCTCTTCTGTATACACTTGGTCACTTTCAAGAGATGACCAGGAAGACTCCAATCTTCTGTAGAGGCACAAAAGGTAAGGAGTTGAATTATTAATCTTAGGCTGTCTTATGGTGTCCTTGCAGGCCTACTGGAAATAAAATTTAAGGTTTAAAAAAAGGTATATGACTTTTTATCTCCAAGATAAAGGTTAAATGCTTTAAGGCTGGGCCCTATAGACATGGCTTGTGCTTGAAAACTCTTGAGACTTACAAGGAAGAAAAAAGCATGTCTTTTATCACTTTTGTGGAAACATGAAACATTGGAGCTATGTGAAAGCCAAAGACACTGGGAAAGTGTAAATGAAAATCTGCTTCTTATTATAGATTTATGTTAAACTGGGCACTAATTATGTCATAGGTGACATTCAGTTGTTTTTTACTTGCAGGAAAAATTGATGTGGGTTTTATTGCTGATTTATCTAGAATTTCACTGTTCATATAAACAAGCTTTGTTTCAGCAAACCAGGCTTATAAAAATGAATATTTATTTCTGGAAGGTTAAGGTGTTGTTTTCTTCAAGGCATTCTTTTCACACTGTTAGATGATCAACGTTTTACTCCTCTTATTACTGTACTCGATCCAAGCATCCTGTTGTGAAGGAAAACACTGTCTCTTCAGTCATTTGGTGGAAAGATGCCTCTGTGTGAGGCTGCTTCCTTGAGGCCTGTGACTCAAAGTAGCACATAACTCTGTGAGATTGACTGAAGAAGATGAACAAAGGTGCCAACTCCTATTTCTGGCTAAGGTTGAAAGTGGATGTTTTTAGGGATAAATTGTTCATAGCAGAGTTGTTGGAGAGTAGTCAGACCCACACTAGATCACTGAGGGGTGGCTCAGAGATCGTGGGTCTGTTGGATGCTTGGGCTCTTGGATGGGTGAGCAAACCCCTCAGCCTCCTGGAGTGCAGAGCTGGGTGGGCTCGGCTCAAATCCCCTGCAGGATTTCACTGCTCAGTGGGAGCTTCTGTGAGAGACAGTGTCTGTGATCCTTGTCAGCAGCACAGAGGTACCTGCCAAATTCACAGCGCTGTTCACTTCACTGGGCTGCAGGCAATCATATGCTTTTTATCGGGCTAACATACACGCCCTGCTGGTGGTGACACTTAATGTCTTCAGCACTTTAGAAGTTTTGTGTAGTTTGCAGGGCACATGGCTTTTTATGAGAGGAGACCTTTGATTATTTTCCATTGCCCATGAACTGAGGCATACCCACACTTCTGTCTATAATTATGCCTCTAGTAAGAGCTGTTCACTCCTGGCAAGATTTATGCAGGCAGGAGTACATTTTGCTGACTGTAGGTTGTGCAGGATTTAATAGCAAACGTTAGTCCACGATATTCCATGTCTCACATTAGTTTGGCACTTGTCAAATACTTCTAGGTTTACATAAAAACTATTCCTGTTGTAAGGTATTTCATATATGCCATTGCATAGTGATTTATCCATTTGGGGAGAAAAGGAGGCTTGGAATTGGACACTGTCAATATGTAGCATCTTTATTAGTATTATGTAAGAAAAGCAAGTTACTGACAGTAGCTGAACACATTTTATCTGAATTTTGGAAAGTCATCTTCAAGGGACTTAATACTGCTGCTCAGGAGACTGTGGTGGTAAAATAACTTCATTTAATGTGAACTTCAAGCAGCTGATGAGCTTTTGTTTCAGGAAAAGATACCTGAAATAACAGTAGCCACTCAGAGGATATAAACCATATTCAAGGTGGATTAAATCTTGCCAGTGAGTAGTGAAGAGGAGCTCCAGAAGTGTGCAACAGAAAAGCAGAGTCTGCTCAATCAGCACACAGGATGCCTTCAGAAGCCAAGCTATGCCTCTTCGAGCTCAGCAGGGAGGAGAATAAAATAAGCAGCAGATGAACTGTGGCTGCAGGATACGTTTTTCTCTTCCTTGTTCCCAAAATGTGGTCTTTGACAAAAAAATCAAAGAATGCAACATTAGTCTTTTATAGGCTGCAAATAGCTTTTATTTTTTTTCTTTTAGGTTCTTTGATGCATTTTCTTCATCATTGGTGAGAAAAACAAAGCTAAAGCTGTTTAAATTCTTTCTCCACTAATCCATCAGCCATTTTAATTGCTTTTTGTTCTCATCTTAATCCCAACTCCGACTCTATTTTGTGTGTATGCATGTGCATGCTTGTGCACAGGTGAGAACCAAGAAAACGAGTCCTGACTTCCCCTTTACCTGGGGTTGGGACAAGGAGCTGAGAGCCTGGGCCTGAAAACAAGACTGCTCTAGCCCAGTGCAGGCTTTGTAGACTTTACAAGACCTGTCTACAGAAGAAAAGCTTGAAGCATCACATTACTGCAACTCTCAGCACTTAATTCCTCTGCACTATTTTCATTCATCTGTTCCAGTCACCTTTGCCTGAAATTCAACTCTTTCTACTATATATATCCCAGGCACTTTATTTCTAACCCTTGAAATATGTGTTGTTCAGGATATTAAAAATAAATATTATTTTAGAAAATGTAAAGATTTCCAATATCTCATTGCAAACCTCAGTCATTTTTGGCTATGCACAGTGTGGATGATTGATTATATTTGCCTACAATAAGTCAGAAATCAACAAATTCTAAGTAAGTAGTACCTGAAATGTATTTATTTAAAAATATAATTTAAATCCCAATTAATAACTTGAATATTTAAAAACAAATATTTCTTTCTTTTACATAAGATACTGTAAGGTCATCTTGGAGGTTTTTGTAAGTATGAAATTTTTATGAAAGGTAGTGGCTGATATTTGTTGTTTAAGGCACAAATAATGTCACCAGTGATAATAATTGACATTAAATGATAAGGTAAATGGGGTGCCAACATCAATTAATAGAGATAAAATCCTCCAAACTGTTCAGCTTTTAAACCCCTCTTCTAACTTCAATCCAATAAGACACTTTGGAGAACCTTTGCTGAAATGATGGACTTGCTTATAATTCACAAAATCATTCAGTTGACTTTATTACATGAAAAACATGCAGATGAGTAAACTGAACAATTTTACTTATAATCCATAAAAATAAATCTGACATAAAAATGGTGAAAGTTGCAACATTAAAAACAATCTAGGGAAGAGGAGCATGATGGAGGCTGTGGTTGTGTATGCATGAGTCAAGGCAGGCTTGGCTGCATGGATCAGTCGATAGGAAGGGTTCTGTTCAGACACGAATTCTGCTGTGCAAGTCACAGCTCTTCAACAGTTGAGACCAGAGGACAATAACAGTATTTCCTAGTGTAAATACTGGTGTCCTTTCCTTAAAGATAAAGGTGCAGGGAGAGGGGAAGGAAGAAGCAGCTGTAGGGGGGAGGCACTAGTGAGATTTTCAGGGCTGGACTGAAGCCCAAGAAGTCTTTGACAGACACAAAAATGTGTAAATGTGGTTTTTCAGCTAAATGTGCATGTGGAGGCCTGACTTAAAACATGACTTCTTAGTGTTCTATCTGGTTGTGTTTAAAGCCTTCAGTTTGGTATTTCTTTGACTCCTTTGCAGAATAACACACCTCCCTGTGAGAAGGCTTCGAGGTGCTCAGCCTAAATCATCCATTCTTCATTTCGTATTCTGACTCCCTAATCAGTTCCTTTTCCACTGTCCATGCCCCTACCTGTCAACTGTACTTGGACTGCTACTAGACCTCATCCCTATTTGTTCCCTTTCCAAGATAAATAAATTTAGACCATTATTTTAACTTACATGTGAATCATGTTTATTTTTTTTTCAGCAACCTTTAGTTGCCATAAAGTTTCAGATGATTTGCTGAATCACAGCTGCCTTCAGAAGGCCTGTCCCATCTTTAGTACCTCTTCACAGCTACCATGCAAAAACTGCTTTTTCTTTTAGTCATTCATTCAGCTTCAGTAACACTGATTGAATATAGTGTTTTGTAGGATTATGTCTTTGTTGCTGTCCAAATACTTATATGCTGCAATAATTTAAATAGATTTCTTACTTGTATTGTACTGCATGAAATTAATAATTTTCCCCCTGGGATTTACAGCTCTTCAAAGAAATAAATTCCTGCTCCTATTCCTTCACTTTCCAATACTTATGCTTTTCCAATTCAGTACTGTCTCAGAATTTCATCCATGCTCCCTGTACTGGGCCTTCCAGAGGGAGACATCCTGTAAGGCCAATTGCCAATTGTCTTACATGTTATCTCTTCCAATGTGATAATACTTCTATATTACAATCCTTTATTTGCTCCTTTAGCCTGTTCTAAATCTACTTTTTTATCTCTGATAATACATACTGGCTTGGATAAATATGTTAAGTGAGATTTTTTGATATAGAATATCTAATGTTTTATTAAAATTTAATTCTAAAACACTACATTCATATAATTCTGTCAAGTTTTAATATCTGATAATCAGTTTATGGGACAAAGAGTTTTTTTTCTTCATATCTAATTATCTATTACCCATTCTCCTTTATATTTTTTTCTCTCAGAAGCATATATCATTTTATTCCATTTCAATTTATTAGTTGATAAGAACTGCTGTTCCTTCCTATTGTAAATCAGTACAAATACCTTTCTCAGTATTTTTGGAACCAATTTAGTTTGCAGTGTCGCTTGGAAATGGAGTTGATAGTTCAGCTTGTTTGTTTATTATTTGCCTTTTAAAATAACATAAAAAATAAATCAGCAATAAATGATCTTTCAAAATTATATGAAAGTTGTATATATATTCATACTCAGCAATACTTTGTTTAAAGGAGACACATTGCAGATGTGAGGGAGAAGGGAAGGATATAGTGGCTATGCCTGGTGATGCAATGGAGACAAGATCCATGAGCTTGTAATTATCCCATTTGCTCCAACCAGACCATGCTGAGATGCACATTATCTTCAGAAAACTATAGCCGAAGTTAATGGCCTCTGAGTTATGATATAGTGACTGATTGAGGCATCTATATATCTTGTGTTCTTAGAACAGACATTGGCTCTGTGTTTCAGGGTCTTTGCAACATGATTGATTCAATGGTGTCAGCAAGTCCAAAACTCTGCTTTCATTACAGTTCTCTGCAAAGATTTAGAAAGATTTAGAAAAGCCTGAAGACAAGAAAGTGAGGAAAGATCAGAGCATGTGAGAAGCATAGTATTACTGAATGTATTTGTTCATTTAATTTAGTAGTATCTGAATCAATTGCTGGTTTCTACTAAAAAAACCCCTTAAAATAGTCCTTAAAGTTTTTAACAGATTGAGATGCACTTAGCAGAACTTCCCATTTTGAAAACACAAGATCTCGTTATATTCACTCATGAAAGTGTTTCATACTTCAATACAATAAACCAACCCTGAAGCATAAGAAGGAAAGCAGAATGGAACATATTGGAACATCTTCTGCTCTAGCAGTAGGAACTGGCTGTGAGAGATACCCAGCTGCTGCCACTTAGAGCTGCCACAGTAAAGTGTATTATGCTGACTGCAGGGACCATGAATGAATCCCTGCAAGCAAACACTGCCCATGCAGCCGTCTCAAATCAGTTCAGCATTTCAGAGACAGTCTGTGTGAAGAACACATGCCTGCATGAGAGAAGATAATGATAGGAAACAGTGGCCATTTAAGGGCCTGCAAATCTTTGTGTACCTTTAAACACGTGGAGTCCTGCCTCCCATATCTTTGTAGGAGTTAGCTGAAAGTTGCAATGATGACTGTTTCACATCTCCAGTCTTCTTCTAGACTGGAATAAAACTTGGATAATAAAATTAAAACAATAGAAGTTTACATTGGATAGAGAAAGTGGGACATGAATAACACCATAGTAATAAAAAGACTGGATTTATACAGCATGTAAAAATGCCTGGAAGACAAAAAAAGTTTTTCAGTAAATTTCAAGGTTTAAAAGTTTGATTCTATTTTGGAAAAAATCCCAAACTTTTGGAAAAATTTTCAAAATAAAATTGTGGAAAAATACGAGTTTTTGAGCCAAAACCAGAAATGGTTTTATATGGGAGGGTTCTTTTGAGTTCACTATGTATGTGTTTCTTGTGATCTGGGATAGATATTTTACACTCTGAGTGGGACTAAGAGTTTGAACCTCTTTCTTTGACATCCCAACATCTGAACTAATGCAATGTGAGGATTAATCTTAATATTTCCCCTGTGCTGCCTGGAATCGTCAGAAAGACTTAGATGTTCAAAAGAGTTGTTGAAACAGATGCATTTCTGGAAAACATTTGCTTCAAAAAAATTTCACTAAAACATTTGTTCAGCTTTAATCATTTGTCCTTTTCCTCTTTTATTACTATGGATCTCTTCCCTTTTCTAGGAGATATAAAGACTTAATTGATCAAATGTCATTACAATGCTGTGGGAGCTAATTATCTAATTCTTTCAGAGTTTTGAAAATATCAGATGTTCATTTTCATCAATGGAGTTTTTAGAGTGGCCTCTGACTGACAGTTTCCTGCTATTTGCCTATGTGTTTATCTTGTTATTCATGTCATAATGATATTATTATTGAATTAATATGCACATAAAGAATTAATTGATAGAGCCTAATTTCTGCAGGCAACAGAGAAAGAAAGGCTTGATTTCAAACTGTGCCATGTAATTTCACCAACTCCTGATAATT
This sequence comes from Vireo altiloquus, assembly GCA_013396875.1. Lineage (NCBI taxonomy): Eukaryota > Metazoa > Chordata > Aves > Passeriformes > Vireonidae > Vireo > Vireo altiloquus. The sequence goes on along the minus strand of VZRF01010397.1, from coordinate 723,454 downwards.
ACTGTTCTTTGTTCTTATGTATACTTATTGCTATAACCACCAGCTATGAGCAACAGATCAGGATAGAACCAAACAGAACAGAGCAGAACAGAACAGCATAAACTAGGCTACAATGGAGTAGAATATTTCAGTTGGAAGGGAACTACAGTGATCACTTAGTCCAACTGCCTGACCAATGCAGGCTTGACCAAAAGTTGAAGAATATTAGTAAGGGTGTTGTTCAAATGCCTTTGACAGGCTTGGGACATCGACCACCACTCCAGAGAGCCTGTTCCAGTGTTTCATCACCCTCTTGGTAAAGAAATGCTTCCTGATATCCAGTCTGAACCTCCTCTGATGCAGTTCTGAACCATTCCCATCCTGTCACTGAATCCCAGGGATGTCCCTCTCCACCTCCCTAAGTGGCGTATGTTTCAAAGGAAGGTTATCTTTATTGTAGATATTTCAGAAACCTCTATTTTCTGAAACAAGAGGGCTATTGATGTCAGAGGAGGAAAAGGAGAGTAAAATATAAAAGAATGAGCATGCTTCTCCCAAGAGCAATGCATGTATTGGGTGTTATTTACCTTGACTTGGCTACCTTCTGAATCAAGGAAAGACAAGAGGAAAGGCCACTTCTGAGACGTAGGAACGTGTTCTCAAAGTCTCTAAAAGATCTGCACTGTATTAGGACAGTCCATGGAAGAATAAAGAATAACATTTGAAAAGCAGTGGTAAAGACTTTGACTTGGCCCATTAAATAGGAGGAGCACAGGGCGAGACTGTTATCCCAAGGGTGGCAAGTCTAGACTGACTTTGGTCTTTGGTCTGTCTAGTGGCTTTCTTAAGAATAAGAAAGGGCTGTATTCACCTCTTCTTGTCCAGAGAGAGGTTTGTCTTGGTCCAGGAATTTCATGAAATCAAATTTGGAAGAAAACCTGTGCTTTTGGTCGTTACTTGAAAACACAAATGGCTTGGATCTTTGTAAGGCTGCTTTATAGGGAGGTTCACATGGCTTTCCTTACATACAGTTACAGTCACATAGTAGGACGTGACATAACCATTAAAACTATACCTGTGCTTCTGAAAGCTTCCCAAAATGCTGTGCATGATGTACAGTGTGACCTCTGAGCTCATAACTTTGCATAGAAATAGCTTAGAGAGAACTACGAGAAATATAATGAATCCTCGTGTATGAGAGGTTCTGACCAGTATTTTTTGAAGTCCTAGTGGGAGTTGTTTCTCAGATGGGAGTCACTGTATGGTTTTGTCCCCACAGAGAAAGAGAAAAAAACCCTTTTCTTCCCTTTATTGATATTAGTGGTATCACAAGAGTTGTCAGCATTAAGGTTAGAATTTTGTTTCCATTATAAATCTTGTTTGTAGAGGTTTTCACATCTGGCTTATTTCAAATTACATCAAGCTTCAACAAATTTGGTGTCTAAACTGTCAGCATGAGTGTGATTTTTTTAAAAGCAAAAATGCTTAAATCCATTAAAATATTAGAGCTATGGAGTGGGAAAGTATAGCATGTGTTCCCATGGGATCAATGAGAGTTTTGCCTTTGACTTCAATGGAAACAGGAAGTGGGCTATAAGGCAAAATCAGTCTGAGAATTCCCCAGTCCCACCCTATGCTCCAAACTTCAGCTAATATTTAAAAGGAGATTCTGAGGTGTGTAGGTGATGTGTCTTTTCCTTTTGCCAACCTTTTAACATTATTTTTGTGGTGTTTTAATCTGAATTCAGGTCTGGTCACAGAGTCAGTACACTGCCACTGAAATAACACTGCCAGAACAATGGCAAACGAGCCACACAGAAATCTCCAGTGCCCTCAGTGTGAGAAAATGGTATTTTGTTTCGAGTCCCCTGAAATGCAAAGTCACAGAGTGAGAGCAGCTAGAGATGAAAAGTTGAGTGTTAGGTTGCACGTTACTCTCCCTTGCCAGTCTAAATTTGTTCCCTGCAGTTTGCAATCTCGTTTTAAATGACCTGAGTATTAAGGGGCATCTCCATCTTTCCTCAGGAGTATTTACCAGTTCAACAGACCTTGCTTTAGGAAACGTATCCAGATAGCTACTAGATACTCCCTGAACTCAGTCTAAGGGTAACCTCTTTGACCACACAAAATAATCATGTCCTCTTTGACTCCCCCCTCTTTCACTTCCTGCAGACAAGGTCTATTACTTCTCGCCTCCTTCTGTCATTTCTTTACCTAGCTATTCACATAGGAGTCTTTTCATATTGCCTTATACTATTGTCTTTATTTTATTTCGAACATGGAGGTATTTTATTTTCAGCAACCACAGACAATACAGGTATTTCAAAATGTGTGTGTGCATGTGCTGCACATTGTGGTACAGCAGAAATATCCACATCCTCTTTCTGAAATTGATAACATTTCAAAACCCACAAGTAGTTGTCTTCTGTTTTCTGTTTGTTCTTGCACAAACAGTGGCTGTAAAATTTACTGTCCAAAAATATGCCTGGCAGCTGAAATAACATTTAGCTTTCCCCGTATTTGGGAATGCTGTATTATATCATTTAAGGCTACATCATGAAGTATCTGATACATGTTACCTGAAATAATGCAGCTCAAAAAACAAAATAACTTAGTGCCGACTTTCATCTTTAGTATAAGATAGCTCAACTGATTATAACATTATAGGATAAAATAATTTACCAGAAACATGTGGTTTTGAGTGAGCTTGCTGCTCATGATAGTGTAGTGCTGCTCTTAATAATAAATCATATGCCCATGGTGTACTTCCCAGATCATCCATTCCCAATATGTGAATCTGAGGAGCAGTGAAGACTGGTAGCAAATAAAATGCAGTAAAATGGACAATCCAAATCGATGTAATCCACTCATTGGACATTTCCTGTATTATTGAATAAACTATTTCACTTGGAAGTGACTTAAAGTGATCACCTAGTCCAAGTGCCTAAACACTTCAGGGCTGACCAATGTTAAAGAATGTTAGTAAGGGCATTATCCAAATACCTCTTAAATACTGAGAGGCTTGGGGCATCAACTACCTCTCTGTGAAACTTCTCCAGTGTTTGAGCACCCACATGGTAAATAAATGTGTCCTAATGTCCAGTCTGAACCCTCCTGGTACAGTTTTGAACCATTTCCATGCCTTCTGTCGCAGGATACAAGGGAGAAGAGATGAGCAAAAGATCAGAGAGAGCTGGATGAAGTCATGGCCCCACCATGATCAATGAAATTTCTCCCTTGGTGTTGATGAAATCAAGATTTCAATATTTCAGTACAAAATCTGTTTTAGCCATTACTGTGAAAGGTAAAAATAGATCCAAAGTGCCTATGCTTATTTACACTAAACACAATGGCAGAACACAAAGTGAGTATAAAGGAACAGTTCCCAACAATTTCCCTCAAGAGCAGTACAGAAAACATGCGGTATTTCAAACTTCTTTACAATCATTCCTGTTCCTACTGGACTGATTGGCAGCTCAGATATTATCCTGTGAACATCTTTATTTCCACAGCTCTTGTCCAAACTTATTTGTTCTTCCAGCCCTCAGCATTCCAGGCCTGTCACCAGTAAAGGGAGTAAAGTAATACTAAATTAAACTGGGAACTATGCATTTATCAGCTTTGCCTCTGTCGTGAAGAGGTCTGATCTGGCACCTCTGGAAGCCTCCTCTTTTTATGTTGTGAAAGCTGAAGTGGCCCATATAACCCACAGCCAAATTCTCAGTCTTTTAGTTACTTTTAAACTAAGTTTTAACAGGACTGTCAGGCACCACATGCAGTATGTCAGTTAACACTGTGGAGCAAAATTGACAAAGAGCACTTTATGTACCTTCAGAGCAAGTATATCTTTACCAACACTTTTGAGCTATTTTAGGTTTGTAAGCTGCAAGTATCTCCTGCTTTCAGATTTGATAACAGTAGAACCAAGACTAGAGATGAGTAGCACCTGGCAATTAATAATCCGGTTAGTCTGCAGTCTTTAATAAGCAGAATGATAAAAGTTTAAATTGTCCTGACTCTGGCAATCCCTTTTCCAAATACTAAGAAGTATTTGTTTCACAGTTGCAGGCAGGCTTGCCCTGCTCATTATTTCTATGTAAAGATCTCCTAGAAGCATGTGAAAAATCAGAGAAGGGTTAATCCTGAGATAAAATACATAAAAGTAACAGAATTCTTTGTGTCAGTTGCCAAGAATGAAAATACTCCCACAATTTTGTGGAAGTAAATGACTTTCAGAATGCTTTAATTGTTCCTTTCAACATCACTTTCTTCTCATCATGTCCAAGAACTGCAAAGCCACTGCATATGCTGTGGTTAGCTTTCAAGAACCAGTCACTGAAATAAAAGTGAAATTAGAAAAGGGGCATTCTAAGAATTTTCTAGCTTGTCTTGTAGTGTTTCTATTTAATAACATCTGCTATTCATCAATCATGAAAGAAACCCCTAACAGCCTGTAATACTAATACATGTTAGAAAGCAAGAGTCTTTCTCCTCTTGCAGGTAGGCAAATACATTCATCTTAAAGTAATAAAAACAGAATATTAGTCTCTTCCTGCCCGTTTGATAATGCAGTCTACCCTCGGTGTTCCTGCCACCAGGGTCTGTCAGGTGGCCCACCCTGACTGTGGCCATGCTGACCTGCAAGTCAGCACCACATCCACGCTGAGTCTGCTGCACCTCCTGTGCCAAACCCAATCTGTGCTCGCCTTGCCCTGCCTGTACAAGCAGCTGCTGCCAGGACTGAGCCTATTGCCCTGGGCTCTGGGCTGGGACTTCTCAAGTGCTTTCTGCAGCGCGCAAAAAAAGTGAGCTCTTTTCTGACAGCAGCACATGGGAAAGTTTTGCCTATCCCCTTTTGTCTGTGACTGAGTGACTTGCCTTGGCACACGGATCTGTCAGGTAGAAGGTGATTTTATTTCACTCCACCAGCATGGTGATTCCGGTCTTTACAAATAGATATATAAATATAAATAGAAGTGGATATATATATGAAGAACATGACAGTTGTGAATTTTAGACCTTGTTATAACCTTACAGAGACCCCAATAATTTATTAAATAATTGATTCAGATATAGACAGGTTAGACTCCACATTGCCTCAAAAACACTCTTAGACTTTGGGACATCATCCAAAAAAAAAAAAAAAAGCATGAGAGGTTACAAAACATGAAAGTGAAGTCATGTCCATGAAATTCAGTAATGACAAAAAAAGATTAGTAAATACAGACAAAGTAATAACAATGATTGGCTTTCCCTAATAGCCTCCTGGAAATTTTTCTGAAATCTTTTTTTAACAAATGGACAAAGTTTCTCATTCATTTCACTCAGTTCTGATACATAAATTCTGGAGGAGCATTGTTAGAAGTTCTGTGAGAAATATAGCAGTAGCAGAGAAACCAGTTCCAGTGCCACATGCAGGCAGGGTTACACAGCAGCAGCTTAGGCAGGGCTGGTTTCCAGCTCCCATCCATGATTTGTATCCCTGGATTTAACTCATTTCGGGTGCAAACCAGTCAGGCTGCAGCCTGGGCTGGGGGCTGCAGGAGCAGGGTCTGGTAGCCAGGCAGATCTGTCCCAGGCTAGCTTGGGACATGGGGACAGCCTCAGCCCTGACAGAGGCACTTCTCTGGGGACAGGGGCAGGTGAAAGCTGGGACAGAACATCAGCCCACACCTATAGGTCAGTATGAAAACCTTGTATTTGTCTGTCTTGAATTTTCTGTTGGCCTAGTCCTCAAGTTCTCAGTACAGTATGAACTGAAGCTATATTGATTGGCATGTAATTTTGTCCCCATAGTGCAAAGTCCACAACATTGCAGAGGGTGCACTTTGACTCCTCATCCCACAGATGAAGATACTGAACAACATTGGCATAGGCACTGAATTCTGGGATACAGCACTCCTGACCAGCCACAATGTGGATGTCAAGGCTGCTGACTTCTGAGCCCAATAGTTTCAGCCAGTTTTACAGTGTATCCATCCAGCCCTTAATGACTCAACTTCCAGATGAGAATGCTATGGGAGGTGCTGTCAAAGGCCATATTAAAGTTATGATACATCCATGTGCATACCGTAAATTGATGCTTTCCCTCTGTTTTCATGTAGGGTTACTTCATCACAGAAGGTTGATGACCTGATCCAACGTGATGCCTGATGGATTGACACTGGCTGGTCCTAACCACTTTGTCATCCATGTTGATATTGAATTACTAGGGGCTTGTTCTATAATCTCTTCAGGAACAAAGGCTAAGCTGACAGACACATTCCCCCCAAGTTCACTCTCTGGTCTTGATGCCTTAAATGGCTACCTAGAAACAGAGACTAGACAGGAATAAAGGAAAAAAGGAGGTATTTATTTGAAAGGCCTTCAGATGTACACTTTGGGGTCCAGAGGGTCCTGCCTCAGTGGATCCCAAAATGGACGACAGGTCACGAGTTCTTCACACTTTTATATCAGCATAAATTAACCAACCAGAACCCAGCCAATGATGGAATTTCCCCAAGCTTGCCCCTCTCTCCCCAAGATGATGCTTTACAGTTCTTATTCTGGGTGTCCTTGGAGAGCAAGTTACAGAGGTTTGTTATGTCTGTCTTAGCATAGAGAACAGCACTTTACAAGGTACAGGAAACTTCACAGCTACACTAGCAGTACAGGATTTGAAAAATATAAAAGTTAAAACCTAAGGCATCAGTCTCTCTTAAGACAGGAGCAACACTACCCTTTTCCCAGTTATTAATAATTTTACCATTCATCATGAATTTCGTCAATGATTCAGAACAGACTAAAAATCACATCAGCCAACTGATTCAGCATCTGGGGAAATCCTACTCATTTTGGGCTGACTGTATCCACGTGACCATATGACATTAAAATCATAATGATATTATGACCATATGATATTAAAATCTATGAGTCTCAGAGATTGGTATCAGCAAGGCCAGAGCACTGAAGGTTTTGATTTTGAATTGAGGTACCTGTCCTCATCATTTGGAGACACACTTAAGCTTCATCAAGTTTTATTTAAAGGCCACTGAGGCCACTAGGCATTTTTTTTTATTCTTGTACTAAAATTCCTTTCTGACAGTAGTTTTGTTTCAGTATTTTCAGTAAGATTTTTCTTATTGTTTACTATTTGTCTATATATTTTCCTTCCTCTGAAATTTCATTTTTTGAAGTGAAGAATTCTCTAGAACAGTTGAGATTTTTGTACTATAAGAGATGTCTTTTTTAAAACACCAGTAGACTGGGAAGAAACAAAATTCTACAAGATTGCTTTTCAGAGCGACATGAAGTTCTCATTGCTAGGATCCACAACTGCTAATTTATTCTAAGACATTAAAATTCTTGAGCATAATGATCAAAATAATGTTTTTATTAGAAATCTGATTGGCCAAAGTCCATTTCAAAAACTGTGACTTCCAATTAGAGGAACACTTGTTTTATCAATTACACTCAAAAAGTTTAATTGAAGACAAGCTGGTTGATTTTATTAAAATTCTCGTGTTGGTAAAGTTCTAATCTTTCAAAAGTATTCCTGAATATTATTCCCGTGGTTTTTGCAAAGAGATAACTGCTGCTTCTTTGCTTTAATAGTTGCATGAGGCACAAAAGAATGTTTAAACAGAGTTTATTCAGCAAGAAAAATCAAAAAAGGTTATCCTTGTTTCTCATGCTGCAAATAAATGTAAATCAGCCCTTACAGAACCCTTTAGCCAAATATTTGTGAAATTTTATGGAAAAAATAATTGATTTTATATGTCTTATGCAACTTTTTTTGGTTTTTGAGACTCTGAAATCCATGTCTACCTACATTCTTATAACACAGTTTTCCTCATTAATCTGCAACTGTTGCAAATCATATGCTGAGGTTCTCAGTTCTGCAGGAATCCATCTAATACTATGTGATATGCTGCCAAGGGATGCTGAATACTGAAAATATTGGATGCAGAGATGGGCCCTGCAAAGGTTTTGGAGACAGAGAGGATAGATTCGGTATCGTTGGCCGTGGGGCCACATGCTGCTGGGTGCTAGTCACCATGAGCAGTAACACTGGAACTTCCTATCCTAGCTGCCAAGACTGTAATAATAGAAAACTCTAAAAGTTTTAAAGTTCTTCAAAGTGGTAAACTTTCTGTGTTAGCTGCATGAGAAACATCTCCATTAGTAAAACAAAGGTGGCCAATGGCAGAGACATTGGGGTTGCTTGAGCTGTTTAGCTGTTGGAAATTAGAAACTGTCTGGGCTGGCCCTGGGCCTGCTAACATCCTCTCAAAAAACCTTGACTTTGACCTCTAAGACCAGTCAGACACTCTTCTGGGGGAAATCTGCATGCAATCACCCTGTTTTTAGGGGTAGGAGAGTTTGGCTCTAAGTATATAAGCTGCCATGTTAGATGGCCTTGGGGTCTTAGCTGAGCCTCTTTACTTGTATATGATTTTTCATAACCATTTTATTCAAAGTAAGTTTATTAGAGAAATCTCCACCATGAAGATTTTTTCTAGAGCTATCATAGATGTCCATACTGAAGGTTGCTGGCACAGTACAGCACCCTCATAACATCAGTCACTGACATGGAGAACACACTTGGGCACTCCACTTATATCACAAGCCAGAAAAATATGAACAGCAAGGTCTTTTTTGCATTCCTCCCAGAGGAAACTTGTCTGCAGTCCCACTCAACCATCCATGCTCCTTTGCTTCCAAACTCACCAATGAGTAGCAAAAGTTTGGTATTTGTGATATTCAAGAACAACAGATTGACTGACTCATTTTTAATAACTGCCAACTTGATGGAAATCTGCAAATAGTCTGATATGTCTTACCACATATCACAGCCATTGCAGGATCAAATTGTTGTCCATATGAGGGCAGTTAACTTCCAGATGTTAAAGGAGCAGCTCAAATTTTCGGGATTGTATTGGGATTTTTCCCAAATTAAAAGTGACCTTTTTTTGTGTGTGCAGATAGGAGCAAATCATCAGTTGGAGTGAGTGTGCAAAGCTCCCTTTAACATGGTGAACCTGTGCCAAACTACACTAGCAAAGATTATGGCTGCAGGAGAGATGGAATAATTTTAAAGCAATCTCCACAGTTATAATTTGTATATTTTAAAAGCAAAGCATTACTTCATATTTGGTAGGGATCATTTATAGTTTAGGACATTATTATATTTTAACAGTAATGTTTTTCACTGTGACAAGCAGAGATAATTAGAACTATCTTAAATATCCAGCTTGAAATGTCTTCTTGTTTTCCTTCTATGGGGAAAAAAAAACCCTCTTAGAAGAAAAATAGATAAACAGTTCTTCTTTATAGGGGCATAGAATGAAATAACCCTGAAAGTAAACTAGTTAGATAATCTTTTAGAGCTTAATGAGAATATCGAATCAACTATTATTCTTACAAGCCAAGTAATGTAAAACATATGACTTCCCTAATTAAAAACATAGAGCAATAGAACTGTGACTAAAAACGTTAAAGATAGAAAACTCAGTAAGAGTTTTTGTGGAACTTCAGATGAAAACACTGTTTTAACTCACATAAGAATAGTACTATATATCCTTAAATGTAATTTATATAATATAAATAATGTTATAAGACTATTATAAATGTTTTGATTTATTATTGATAAATAATAAGTTATATAAAATATAAAAGTGTAATTTTTACCTTATTTTATAAATAGAGTTTGCAGTTTCTTAAGCACTACTGTTTCATCCCATTTTCCATCTTTATTTTTTTGTATGTCAAATTATATCTTCTGCTTTCAAAACCAAGCATGCCACCAATGAGGTCGGTAAGCCTGCAGATAGTCTCTTTATTTGAAAACTAGCACCGAAGACAATCTCTTATCTGCTGGTGGCAGAATTGTATTTTCACTTCACTGGATCTCAAAACTGCCTAAGAATCCAAGAATGGCCCTACTGGTTCTCATTAAAGCTCCATGTAGCATTCTGCCCGTAAGTGGACATCAGGGAAAAAGAAGATACATACAGTATAATATTTCCCTCTAAAATTTTTTTGTCTTCTTCCTACTTCCACTTTAGGGAATTTTTTGGTTTGTCTATTTTGTTTATCTCTACATGGAGGGTTTTACTTCACTGTGGAGCAGTCAGAGCTCCACAGAGGTAAACATATTTTAAAAAACATATGTCTATTTGATCTCCTGATTATGAAGTTTTACATGAGTTTGTCAAGAGAGTATCTGCCTGTCATGCCTGTTAAATTCCTGTCATGTTGCATCAGATAGAGCAAACCTGTTGATATCCTGATTAGTGTGGTCCATAAACAAGTCACAATTGAAACTCAGATTTTTCTTTGAGCATGGAAGTGGATGATATAACTTGCAACACAGATAAAAGTGATATTGTTTCCAAATTTTATTTACCTTTATGCCACTGCATCTGTCATTGCACCATAATACAATCACAGTCTCAATTATACCATATCTTCCCTTAGTATTTGTGCATTACAGTTGTGGTGAAAAAGATAGGCCTTTCACATAATAAGACATGATAAGAAACATCATCTCTGAGAGACAAAAAAATTACGGAATCCCTTACTTTATCTTTTGTGATTGTCCTTTTCAGGGCATTTCACAGAATAAAACTGAATAAAATCACTAACAGTCTCAGGGAGGGGGAGAAAATTATGCTGATACTAGAGCAATTGGCACACTTCTGAAGTAGAAGAAAGTTAGATGAATTAATTTTTATCATCTTCAACTCTCTGTTAACTTGCACCTCTTGTTTCTTTACATTTCATTTCCATGAGCTACACTCCAAGGCAGTGTGCAGGGGTGAAGGTATGGTATGGATTGTTTGAGTCTGTAGAAGTAACTAAAATGCCTTGGGAGATTTAAGTATAAGATTCATAACATCTGCTTAGGGCACTCAGCCTGCAAAGAACAGAAAATCTTAAAGCTAGGCAACAGGAAATACTAAACAGCTCCTAACTCTGTTAAAACCTAGAGCTTCACTTGTGATCCAGAACCCAGAATCCAGATCGTAAGTCCTTGAGAGAACAAGAAGAGAGGAGCTTTTGGGGGGGAACTTGTGGAGGGTGGTGACCTGAAGCCACAGTGGAGCTTGTCCTCAGTCTCCTGCCTCTCTTTGCCCTGGGTTGTGCAGATCCAAGCTGGCTGCCTGGGAGCTGGTTTGAAGGCTCCACGCTGGCACAGTCACTATTGTAGAACGAGCCCCGGGGGGAGGAGTGGCTGCCTGGTCAACCCTGCAAGCTGGATTTGCCCTGTGGGCTGCAGCTATAGGTAGGGGCTGAACCCTACAGGTATCATTCCTAAATGAAATCAAAAGTGATGAGGAGTAACAAAACTATGGAATCCATAGACAGAAATGGCCAGCAGTTCAAATTGATTGCGCAGCAGTTCAAATTGATTGCACAGCAGTTCAAAAGACAGATGCTTTTGTATTTATGTTGCTAAAGCTGGCTTAAACATTTACAAACTATTTTTTTCAGACACTGCATGGTCATTTTCACAAGAGCTTTGTAAGATGATAAATCGAAATTCAGTTCTACAATAGGGCCATTTGCTGAATCCTGGAATATATCAGGCTTAAGAAGCAAATATGAAAAACTGTTTCTCATCCAGATGCATCTGAAGTAGCGTCATTAAGCAGTGTGTCAGCTACAAGGAAACATGAGAGTGAAATAAATTATAGATTTATTTTCGTCTGAGCTATCTCATTAACCTAAAGGGAAGCTATATGGGTATAATTAGATAGGACTAAATGAAAAATTTGTCAAAAAAATAAGGGAACTTCGATGAGAAAATCCGAACAGCAGAATTTTTACTGAATGCTGGGAAAACTGTGACTTGTATGAGTTTTTTATCCTTGATTAACAAATATTCTGGCCCAGCCCCACTGAATTTTCTTAGAAACTGCCTATGTTTCTGTGGTTTTGCTGTCAAAACTATTCAGGATGCTAAAAGGAAGAGGAGGCAGGCATTTATCCAGTTAAGACAAATGTTATTGAGACAGTAAAACTGTGCCTAACCATGAGCTGCAAAACTGCACACTTTTTTGAAGATAGCACTAATCAAGAACAAGAGAGGTACTCATAACATTGACCAGATATTTTCTCCTTTTCCTTCTTCCTCTCCCACCTTCCATGCAGAGTGGTCCCGTTTTCCACTGAAATGTTGCCCCATCACATACTGAACTGTTCTAAAAGGGGGAGTAAGTCTGATATGATCTGGTTTTCTGAGTCATATATAGTAAAGACATTTAAATAAATATTTTAAATTTTAGCTGATATTAAAAATTTCATCTGGATTCTTGGCACATTTCTATACAAAAATTATACTCAGTATTTTCTTCGACTTCTGTAGAAATAGTCCAGATTTACACTCAGCAGATGTGAGATGAGAATATGGCCGAGTATGTCAACACGTCAGGGAAAAGAAACATCTGGACTCAAAGCTGGTCTATAAGATCTTTTTCACAATGCCCAAGAAAGCAAGGAAACACTAGTAGCAGACACCCCCAGCCTGCCAAGATTCTGCAAAAAAATTATGGAGAATTTGTTTCTTAGTGAAAAAGATTATGCAGTGGCTGTAGTGCAAAGTACGTATTTTATTATCTAAATATGCATTTTCACATTTAAGAAAAAAAAAAGGAGCATGTGAAAACTGGCGTGCTTTATCTTGCAGAGGAACAGATTGCTGTTTTGGCTGACTGCAAACTTAGCATTACAAATCACATTAAAGGCAAATTCATTATCACTTGATTTGTGTACATAAAAACGAGGGCAGCACCCATACTTTGCTGTAGGCTTTCTTACAATTTTTAAACTAGAGGGAACAATGGATATGGTATCATTTCTTCTGCTGAAATTTAGAAATTGCAACCTTTTTTCCTCCTTTAAAACAAAACAGGAGCCCTCCTGCAGCTCTCTTTTTATGACAAAAGGCAGAACAGCAATTTGTCTGGATAAAACATTTAGAAATATGTAAAATCAGAGTTGACTGAAAATTTTCACTCAATAATTGCTAAAAGAACATTGAGTTATTGAAGATGTTCCTTGCATGCCAGGAGAACTGAATTAGCTGAAATTCAAAGGAGTCAGACTAAAAAAGGAAGCATCTTTGTAGACAAAATGCTGGCAGCAGAGTTTTTCCTTAATCCTGGTGAAATACTTCATACTTTGTAGTATGAAATTGCTAACCTTTCTTGACCAGCAGTTGTGTCAAATACCTGCATCACATCCTCTTTGGACTTTATGTAACCAAACCAGTGATGATCAAATATTGTCTATCAAATTTATCTTTAGTAGAAAATTTAATGTTATAAGAAACATTTACATACTGCAAGTGTCTGTTTCCCATGGAAAATCTGATGTTTTGCCAAAGCTCCCACATCAAAACCTTTGTTGACACCCCCCCTGATTTCTGAGTTTAAAGTTTTGACAAAAAGCTGAAATTTTCCAGAGATGTATTTTGCTTTGTGTGATGAGGCTAAGGCTATATTACAAAAATTCTATTTCATGTTTTTATCATGTGTCATATTGTCTACCTCTTTTCTAAACAACTCCAAAGTTTTCAGTCTCTCTTCACAGAAGTTTTTCGTGGCCAGTCTTTCTCAGAATTGTGCACTTGTGCAACATGTTGGTGGTGAGGGTATGAGCAGTACAGCACACATAATTGGTAAGGTAAACCAGCCAACTTCTGAAGGTTAGACTAACTTTTTTTAGCATTCTCCAATGCTGACTCTTTAAGGTTTTATCCTCTCAGCTGTCTGTATAACTTCCCTTCCACAGAGAGGTATTTCCTGACAGAGGAACAGCTCCTGAATACCTATGCTCATCTTCTAAATTGACATTAATAGAGTAACATGCACTGCAAGTAATTTTTTTTCTGTTTGCATTGTTGCACCTGTCAGCACTGAATTGTTGTAGAGGTCAACGTGTGCATTCACAAAGCATGATTAAGGTCCAAGAAGAGTCAAGATTTGTGCTTGGTCTCAGTTTAATTAACTCCCTCCCCAACATTTTAACGTGTGGCTGTATGTATTCAGAGTAAAACTACTTTAGTTTAGATGTCTTCTCTAAGCTTGGATTTCTTGCCTGTCTTTCCAGACTGTAGTCCCTTTATCTGGGGACTGTGCCTGTGTAACACTTTCAGTAGAGAAGAAGCAGTCATACTAAAAGCCTATTTTAAGAAATATGGAAAGAAATATGAGAAGCAGCAATGGGAATATTGTAGAAAAACAAATCATTATTTTAAGAGTAGGCAATCACTTTTGACAGAAGATTGAGAATTTTCAAGAATCCTAAATAATGAATAGCCGTTACTGGATATGTGGTATTTCATCCATAAATAATTTAAATGTTATTTATTTATTAATTATTTCTACAACTAAATCTTATTTAAAGATAGGAATTGTATAGAAAGAAATAACAGATATAATTTCTGGATTAAAGAATAAATTATAAAAAGAAGCTTTTGAGGCTTTTGAGGCAAGAAGAGAGTGTAAAGCTCTTGGTAATTCCCCCACTCCCCCCAATTCTCTTGGTAATGAACCCAAGGATATCTGCAGTACTGTTCTGCTTTAATCGAACACTTAAATTTACAGAAAATATTTTTAGCATTTTCATTGATACAATGGTAAAAAAAAATCTTGTCCTAGTTCCAGATATCAAAATATAAGACATTTTGTGATATCTTTGGCGTTTTACTTTGGTGTTTTGGTATCTTATTTCGCTAACAAAGGTGTATGTTTAATAAGATTTGAATTGACATCTATAAAAAAGATATTTTTAAGTTGCCCAAATATGGGTTATTAAACCCTCCAAACTGCAGATCTTCTCTGTGTCACATCTTATGACATTCAGTTCTTTTGTCAGCATCCATTAGTCTTTTTTCAATACTGGGATTCAAAGTTTTACCTTTTAGTTGCAGATGTCTATATAAACAAATTATAAAGAATTGTTGTAACATCAATTTGAAATGCAAATCATTGTTCCTGTTCTTTCTGTTCCATGGATAATATTTTATCCAACACTCTTCTGATATTCATGGCATAGAAACTATGCCAAAGTCTGCTTTTTCCTTTTCTACTTCGGAAAGAGAGAACTCTTTTTGTTCAATTATTGTTAAAGAGGTTTGACCATGGCCATGACTGTGTGCCAACTGATGGCTAGTATCAGCTAAAACAAAAAAGTGATAAAGCAGAAGGAGATATCAAAAAGCTTGGATTCCAAAATGATCTGGATTATTCAATTTTGAGTTAGCAACATTAAGTTAACCAGATTAATTCTAGGATAATACATGTATGCTTTCATATCTAAATATATAAAATGTGACTTGACTATCAGAGATATTGACGATATTTCAGTTTAATGGAAATTCCAGGCTTTTGGGCTAAATTCACAGGACTCTGCAGCCTTGTGATCAGGATACATCTGTACTGCACATTGCAGTTCGGCTGCCACAAGCAATCTGGCTGCTGAGGGGTTGGGCAAATCAGCCTGTGTGGGACACCCTGCTAACACAGCTGTCATGTGTCTGATGATCTGTAACACACTGCAGCGTGAGGTGCAATGTTTATGTTCCTGGCACTGCAGTGCACAGGTTTTAGGCTCCTACCATCTCTTGGGACATCAAAAGACACAAATTAGTATAGACTGTCAATGAAGCATATGGAAAGAGAGGGGTGCCAGCACTCTGCACAGATAATAAATATCCTAGGCCAGCCAACAGGAAACATTACACAAAATCCCCTTCTAAGATTCTGACATTTTAGCTTTGCAACAGTGAGAGATTTCACTTCATTTACGATTTGTAGACATTCCTGCTATTGAGACCCTTTGCTTAAGGAATGAGCAGAGTATCAGGCTCAAAGGAGGAGTGCAGTTGTAGCTGACTGTTTCCATATAGTCTGTATTATAACATTCACTTACTGTCAGGAGACATGGCTACAGGTTCATATTCTCCTTAAATTGATTTTAACCCACATCACCTGCTTCATGGGAGACTCTTTATCCTATAGCAATGAAGTATATGGGATGGGGAGGGACTGTTAATGCCTTGTCAGGACTTATCAACACCAATGATGCACTGGGCCCATGTGGTTCAGTAGCTGATATAAGTTGAAAGCGGATATTGAGATGTGAATTATAAAACTTTTTCACCAAAAAGCTCCCAGTATTTGACTTTTTACTGCTCAGGACATTTGTGAGCAAAGAAGATATCTATTGAAGCTATTTCTCTTTCAGGTAGCAATTAAGCCCTCATCAGGTTGGGGCAGAAAAAATACACATATCTTCAGGGTTTTCTTAACCCACGTTTCCTCTTCTCAGGAAAGTCAGATTGCAGAGTGTATGAAATGCTAAGCTTCTTGTCTGACTGCTAATGTGGAAAGAATAAGTCCTTGTTCCCTGGGAGCAAATTAATTTGTTTGCTTATCTGTTGAGTAATGGTTTGTTTGATTGCAGTTTGTCAGATTTGTGGTTTGGCTGCAGTTTTGGGTTTGCAGAATCTGTTTGGGGCTGTCTGTTTTGAGTAGGAAAAACATCTTGCAGCTTGAGGGGGTGAAAAAGCCCTTTGCTTTTAATCACTGCCAACAGTGTTAACATTTTGTTAGCTGCCAAAGCTCTGTGACAGGGTTAGGTTGACTAAGGTAGATGTTCCAGAAGCCAGAACTAGCAGCAATGAAGGGTGACTTACATTGGAAGAGCATTGACCTATATGTATTAAAGATGAGGGGAAAAGTAATGAAGACAAGACTGAAAAAGCAGCACAGAAACAAAAAGTGTGAATAGAGCTTATATTCTTGCAGAGAGATTTTTAAAAATCAAAAGTCTGTAACTATTTTTTCTCATGTTTAGAAAATTGTCATGGTATGAGTGGGGTCACAGAATAGAATTTCACTCCAAGAGGCTATTATGTATTTTCCAAAAGCACGTGGTTTGCAGGTACCACAGTACATTTTGGAACACAGATGTGACCCAGCAGTGCACGTATCAGTTAGGGAGCTCGTATGACAGTGATTCTGTACCAATAAGAGTTCAGGGTTATATGTCTGAGAACCACATGTAATGCCTCCACTTGCCCATTTTATGAGCTGTGAGATGTGAATGAGATTCAAAACTGCAAATCTCAGTACAAGGTAGTAAGTTCGTGGGCAGTTCTTTGGAGTACCTCAGCTTTTCTCTGCAAAAACAGCCACCATTTTGGGGATGATCTTACTTGAGGATCTTGCTGAACCAGGCTGCACTTACACCTCTCCTTGCACGACTAAGGTTACATCTTAGTCACCTTCCTGGGCAACTGGTAAAGCGGCTGTAATTTTGGGTGCTGAACACATGCCTTTGTCCTGGTCTTGCAGACTTAGATCTCTTCTGCACACATTCCATTGGATGTGGGATGATCATCCATCCTGTGTACACACCAATGCATTCTGAATGGACTTTTGAGATGACCTAGCTAGGCCTTCTGTGGTTTGGCGCTGAGGAAAAATCCCCTCCATCCCAACAGACAGTATGCAAGATACAATATCAGGTTTGCTTCTTGACACACCCCTTCAGCCTCCTCCTAGCAAGATTTTTTTTTTACCTATCTATAGGCTCTCATGTAGCAGCTCAGTTTCATGACATAGAAACAGCCCCACAGCTGTCTCCTAATGAGACACGATGATACAACTTAATTTTCCTTTTTTTTTCCTCTTTTTTGTTTTTCCCCATGGTCCCCTTTGTCCTGCAGATTCTACCAAAATAGTTCTTATTACCATCTTTTTAATCCCAAATGAATGGACTTTTCCATCCCAACCCTGAGAGGGCTCTGAGATGTTAACTATAGAAATAGCAATGCAGCTTAGAGTTTCTCAAGGGAAACAGCAGAACAATTTTCAAACATAGGATTTTGGAAAACAGATGCTAGAAACCGTAAGAAAACATACTGCTAGAAACATGTAACAGAAACCGAGCAAAATTTAGAGTATATCTCCCAGGATCCCAGAACCAGACTTGATCCCAGTAGGCATTGCTTGCAACCTGCTTTTTTCTGCTGGGTTTTGGTCTCTGGAAGCTAATGGAAGTTAAAAAGACTTTGCTTAGGGAAGTGTGCTAGGCGGGGACTGGGTAAACTGCGTTCATGAAGTAGGTGGCTCAGTATTTAGAGTGTGTGAGGTGTTTCAGTAAGAACCAGGAACCAGTCAAGATCTTCCCACACATTGTGCTAGGTCTCTCATAGCCTACATCTGCTGTCTTCTGTCTTTTGTCCTGTTCAGAGCTAGTATGCAAGTATAGTTGAGTACAGCTGCAGCTGTTATTTGGCTCTGGACCAGGACAATAGCGGAGCAGTATGCCTCCTCTGAGCCAAATCATGTTTGCTTGAGTACTATCTTCACGGCTCCCATACTTTTAATTTCATAGATTACCCATCCGCTTGGTCAAAGATCAAGCTCATGTGCCCAGGCAGCTGACTTTGACTACCAATGCCCAAACTGTTCAAACAGAAAATAGAAATGGTCGTTGTAGATACCCCAGCTAAATGAGCAACCTTTGCCCTAGGCTGTCATGGATCCCAGCTGACATATTTTCTGTCTGCATCAGCCCTGGTAGTGATAGGTTCTGTCACTGGGATCCTGTGTCTGGCTAGTGTCCCAGTGAGAACAGAGGAGGGAAGAGCTGCTTGCTCTCTCCAGACTCTTCCACAACTGTGTCCAGTACATGGAAGGAAAAGGCTTCAACAGCCCCTGGATGAATTGTGGGGACCATCAGACACAGATGTTACCTCTGGCAGACAATCCTCCTTGCTTCATGATGGTAATCACCCATGTGATTACTGCAGGGGTATGCAAATATTTTTTCAACAGCATGCAACCTTCCTATATAGCATAAAATGCTCCAAAAATACCGAAAGCATTGTGAAGAAAAAAATGTACTCCATGGAGAAGCCTATTATCCCAGGAAACATCTGGGTATACTCACTGCCTGTCTCAGGCTGAAATATAGCTCTGTAACTGCTGACACATCGGCTGCAGTGAGAATAGTAAGTCGTGACGATAATGGGCAGAAGTGACACCAGTCCAATCTCTTTTCCATTCTCCAGGTACTCTTAATGAGCAGGAAAATTCATCATTCTTGCTCTTCCTGTATGTGTGTATCTACAGGTTGAATGCAGTGCATTTTCATATGCAACTCCAGTAAAATAAGCCAGCAAGGACGTTTTGTGGAAAGAAACAGGTATGGGGCCATGATTTACATTTTTCATTTTTCCAGGATGAAACAAACATAGATATTAGTCAAAGCCTCCAAATGTGAAGGACACTAGGTCGTGGAATAGGAAAGCTTTTTCTGAGATTGAAAGGGTTTAGGTAGCATAGGGTCAGTTCCCAGTCACAGACAAAAGAGCAGGGACAGAATTCCTAGCAACGCTAGACTGTTCTATTGGCAAAATGCCTAGGAGCTGGCTGTATGCTTAGAAAATAATAGGAAAAATGAAAGAGGTCTCAAAGGCCCTCAAAAATGATCCAGAGTTTGTCCTCAGATGCTCCCTGGTTTCCTCAAAGAGGGCAACACACAGGGGGACTGGGTACCTCTGCATCTCAAACCTCTGCATCTGACCATACTGCAGTTGCCAAGTTTTTCATAGTTGCAGAATGTCTTCTCACCATCCATGTAGCCATTATTATCCTCAGTCCATATTAGCCCTTTTTCAGAGCCTTTGGCTTAATCAAACACAGCTCATTGCTTAGTCCTGTACCAACAGAAAAAACAAAGCCAGGGCCTCTCTCACGGCCCAGAACACAGGAGGTTTGGATGGCTTAAGTTTTCCCTCCTCTGCAGGAAAAAAACGATGGCCTCAAGTGTGGTTCTGGACCAGTCCCTGTCCAATGGTATTTTCCAAACCAGTGGAAGAAGCTCAGCTGTCTCGGGCCAGCTGCATGAGTGAGAGCTGTTGAATAGCAGGGCATGACTCAGTGGAATGCTGTGGTCCTGCAGGAGGCAAAGTAAAATGTGCACAATTGTAGCACAGCACACAGACCCTTTCCATGTGCTGGCAAGCACAGACCTGAGAAGAGTCTCCCTCTAGAGCTCTAGCAGCTGTTTTAGATCTACTCACCTTCATTCTGGACTGGGATCAACATAGTGGTGAGATTTGAGTTAGTGTGACTGAGGCACACATGGCCTTGATCTGGCTTAAATCCTGTCCCTGTCTCTGCAATAACCATGGTGTTGTAGCTAACATTGAATCATGTAGCAGTGGCAAAGTCTGAGGCAGTGGGACAACACAGATCCACCATGCCTGGCAGATCCACAGCCAGGGCCAGGACTATAGATGGAAACCAAAGAGAAATAAAGGTCCATGTGACTGCATATAAAAGATGCAAGGCTGCTTCCAAGGACAATGACTGTGGGCAAGTAGGCAGAAACAAAGCAAGAAGGGGCTGTGAGAAGGCTTGCAGCCTATCTGTAGGAGGTTCACTAGCTGTGGGAGATCTGGCATGGTCAGACAGTCCTGACTTAGCATAAAGTTCACTGGCACAAAGTCATCTCATCAACATTTTTGAAGAACTATAAACTTGCTTTGCTGGCTCAAGTGTAAGTTTATCAGCACTCTGCATCATGCAGGGAGAGTGTTCTTATTCCATTGGAGTCTGGATTTAATCTACAGCCAAACCATAGACATAGCCAGTGAGAGCTGTAACAGAACAAGAAAATGGATACGTGTGCTAACGGTAAAAATTGAGGAAAAAAAGCCATTACAACATGGGGGAGCAAACTGGCAAATGTAAGTGCTGAGAAGAGAAATGAAAAGTATCCAGAATACCAAGAGATTATAGAGGCATGATGCTATACATATACATACAATTCCTATGGATATCAAGTGCAGAGCATGCTGTGACAAATGTTTTGCAAATGGCCCAGTGGAAGTTGAAATATACAGCCTTCACAGTAGGAAAGACAAGTGAAAAACACAGTGAAGGAGCCTGTGATATGCTCCCTGTGATCCTTAATGTTCATGTCTCACACCAACAATTTCCTGCAGACCAGAGAAATTTCAGTGTTTCTAATTTTACCAGAATTCTCTCCTACATTCTTTCAATTTAGCTTCTTTATCACTACTGGGCCATGCAGCTGAGCACAGAAACCACTCTGGTGTCCTCTGAATCTTCTCAAAGATATTCTGGAGAATAGAGTGCATGAAAAATTGCCCCATTCCCCTGTTTAGAGATTCAGTTTTTCCTGTATATAAGAAACATTTTATTGTTATTCAGATGTCTAAGAGCATGCTGAAATCAAAACAGGTTAAGCCAAGTAGAAATTGCCAGTATTCATAACATCCCAGACAGACAACACAGTTGCTAGTGTTTATTAATTTTAATGTAAAAAACACCCAAACCAAACCAAAACAACAAAACTGTTTCACCTACTCTTATTACATTTATGTCAGAAAGTCTCTGCCTTATGCAATGACTCCTGTTTCTGAAAAGGTGCCAGTGCCAGCCCCTGGATGCCTGTTACACATCACTTGGAGAGGCAATTTCAGGAGGTTCCCTACAGAAACATCCATCACCTCCTGGGTTCAGGCCCATCCTGCAGGATTTATCTTCAGGTAAATCGCTGACTACACCATGATTTTTGATGTATGGAGAATGCTAATCCTAGCAGACAAACTCCCTTTAAATTCCTAGAGGGACTCAGACAAGTATTTAATCCTAAAATTTGTTCTGTTCCTTTCTTAATTGTGAGACATTTTGATCGTACCTGTCTGTTAAATAGAGCATTGTTTCATATTCTTGGACTATTGGACTACTGGTAATCTGTAGTAATCACTCGAGGGGGTATAAAACCCTTCACAGCCACAGAAAAAGTTTTCCAGCTTTCCTAGACTCCAACAGTCTACACTTACATCCTGGTAGAACTTCTTGTTTGGTGACTCCCTGACAGCTTTCAGTGGGAGATGGACCTTACACTGAATCTTCTAGATCAACTTCGGTGTTTTAGAAAGAATACCATAAACATCCAATTAATGTAAACACATGTTGGAAGTTATTGGCTTGAATGGGACATTGGTACTTAGGTAAAATGGAAGAAAACAAAGTAGTTACAAAGCATATCATACTACACTTTTTCAATAAAGAAAGAGCAACTAGAAATTTATAATCTCCACAATCCTTTTGTACTGATAGACCTTTCTTCGTATCTTAGGCAATTACCCTACAAGCACCTCAGCTGTCATTAAAATTCCAGATCTGAGCAAATAAACTGAGTAAATTTCTTTGGAAAACATTCTGGACTCAGAAGATGTGTCTCAAGCTATAGTCTCAAATTTGGTCATGTTGCAGATGACACAGTTGTGAGGAGAAGGTTTTCACCTTCCAAGTATTGAAAGTGTTGACAGCACAAAGTCAATGAGCATGGAGAAGCATATTGTACAGGAAAAGTAACGTGATCTCAAGAACAAGAGTACTGGAATTGTATAAAAATCTATTAAACAATGTTCAAAAATCAATTGCAATTTAGCAAACATTGAAGACAGAGTTTCAATGAGATGACTAATTTTAATCTTATCCTAAAAAATTCAGTTGACTCTTCTTAAAATGTAAAATATGGTTGTACAGAAGACAACGCAGTATTCAGTTGTCAAGTTGTTAGATGATAACTAATTTAAGTTTTTAGATTGTTTAAATATTTTTGTTGCATTTTTTTTTCCTAGGCTATAATGTTATCTGAAATATATATTTTATA
>VZRF01010397.1:537220-700679 GCA_013396875.1 Vireo altiloquus | reverse complement strand
TATATATATAAAAATATATACTACCTGAAATAGTACAATTTTGGATATTCTAATGAAGATAGATTTTCATTTTATAGCTATCATGATTTAAAGAGATAAGTAATGCAAAATTTGGAGAGAGAAGTAATACCTACTGCCAGATCACCTAGCAGAACTGGGAGAAAAAGTAAATCTTCGGATAGACTGCTTTTCTTTAATCATAAGAAATATTTGTCGGCCTGAAAACCTGTGAATTTTCTATGCTATATAAATTTGTTTAAGGGCATATAGTTGAACAACAGATAAATAAGCCAAAATAGAAGACATGGAGTACAAGATAGATTGCTGAATATACAGAAAGAAAGAGAAAATAATCAAGATAAAAATAAGGAATCCTTGTAGAAACATGTATTTTATACGGTACTTTATTTAAGTATAAGTACTTTATTTATATAAGTGTGAGATATAAACCTGCCAACGAACATTTCTAATGGTTTGTTTTCATGATATTCCATGCAAACATATCCATACTAAGCCACATTGCTGTACAATGTGACCCATGCAAAATGTTTTAAATAATTCTTTGAAGACAAAAGTGTTTCAGATTAGGAAAAGGAGTCAAGAGTTACTAAGTACATTAGAGAAATTTGATTCAGATTTCATTGCATGAAAGTAAAATAGTAAAGGGGCACTGGAAAAACAATATTTACTTTTTCCTGTCATGGAAACAGCTATGAAAATCACCTGCTGTTGCATGACTCAATGAGCTAATAGATGAAACTTTTCACAATTATTTCCAATTGTGATGTCAATCCTCAAGAGTATACTGATGTTTTCCTGATGAAATTGTCTCACAAACAATACCAAATTTAATTGAGTTATTGGTATGTTTATTGACACAAGCATCAAATGACTTTGCCTACATGAATTATTGGCTGGTCCAAACATGTCTGTTTCCCTGAGTGAAAATCAAACACGATTTATCTCATGTCTAACCTCTGCAGTGTTGGATAAAAGTGACAGAAGCCATAATGCTTACAGTAATATGCAGATGGCAAATGTATGATGGCAGTGGTTTGGTCTATTCTCAACTCCTGGCTACGAAGGCCAAGGACATGGAGGCCAGACCTGATCTGGGTCCTCCAGCAGGACTGCAGCAGGCAGGGCAAGCTTGCTGTGCTGCATCGCCTTGTAGACAATCAGAGTTAAAACCTGGGACACTGACAGTGCCTGCTTGCTGCTGCCAAATAATTTAAAATCTCCAGTGAACATACTGGTAGGGAAAAGCTGATCACCACTCATAATTGCTGAAGAGGCTGAGATGGACTCTATCTAATATCAGATGATAGAGTGGATGGATGGATGCCTGTTCAGTCAACATCACAACTGCTTCCAGACTGATAAACACATAAAAACCCTTATCATAATATAACTAATTAATGTGTGTGGCTTGAATTATCTGTAGATGTACAATGAAGTTAAAACTGGGTGGAATAGACTTGAGCTGTGTGATGCCTCCAGAAAAAGCCAGTGTCTTTATCAACACTGAGGTATGACAGACTGGGAAAAAACTCCAGCAATGTCCAGGGCTGAATGGGAGCCACCATCCTTTTGTGTGACTTACTAGATGCCCTCATCTCTCAGAGCCTATCCTCGTTGATCAAGTCACATGGGGAAGGTCTTAGGAAATGTTCCTCAGGACAAAAATTCAGAGGTAGACTTTGTATTATCTCTGTACTGAGCTGTTACAGAAATATGTAGGTGAGCTGAAAACCTAACTATGATACTATTTAAAACCAGTATAATTTACTGATTTGTGAGAAACCCTGTCTTCTAATGACCCTGTGATTATTATTTGATCCCCAATTTGCTTAGTGTTTATTAATACAAAAACAACACCCAAAAATACACTCTCAAGAGAAAAAGTTATTACCTAAACCAGAGTGTATTATCACAGAATAATTAAGGGTATTATTATTATTACTATTTTGCATCCTGACTAGCCAATACATTAATTTTAGGCATACACTGACCTCAGCTGTGTTACATCACCAAACAGAGGTCATATAGGGAAGTAGAGGCCCTTTGTCTTCAGAATTCAGGTCATATGTAACTACTAATAGTACTAGAGATATATACACACAGTTGTACATTTATGCATTCCTTATTCCAATTTGTACACAAACCCATGGTTCATTGTATTTAATTTCCCTCTGTAGTTGAATTTACCTGAAATCATAAATATGTCCTCAAGCACAATACTTCAGGAGAGAAGGGATATAATTGTTTTATATATATATATTTATATTATTTGTATTATATAGATGTTATTTAAACATTTGAAAAAAAAAATTTTACAGGAATATTGCTGGCTAGTGTATTTCCTGATTTTGTGAAATAATGGAAAAATTTGTTCATTCTAAAGACTTCTCAATAACTACTTTTCCACCAGGAAATTAATTCTTTGTTCCTTTGACTTTCCTAGAAGAAATGAAGGCACAAAGCCATAGATAATACACAAATTTCTAAACAGTTTCAATTTCTAAGCTTTAAATTACCATAAAGCCATTTGATCCATCTATATTTCAAACACTTATAATAACAGAGATTTATATTTACATCTGGCACTATGACAGAGTTGTAACTAGCCCCTTTTGGATCCTATTCCCTAGACCCCCTCACATCTGACTCTGCCCCAGTAATGTAGAGGACTGGGGAAGGCCATTAGTGACCCCTACTCCAGAGACAGGCAGCTATAAATGGTACTTAGTATCAGAGTTTAGAAAATACTTGTGTTATGTAATTAACAGATTTCCCAGGATTGTGTGGAAAGGAAAGCTGTACATCTGTTGAAGGAAAAGGTTTTCCATTAGGAAATGTCTACTCTGTGTATATATTTCCAACACTGCATGTCATAACAGAGTTTGAACAGGACTAAAATATTTCTGAATTATAACAATGCAAAATATATAAAGTAATAATTTTAGTTTTAAATATCTCACATGGTTTTCTGAGTCTACTAGAGTTCTATACTTATAAAATTACATTTTTAATATAATACATAATATCTGAAGTCAAGAATATTAGGAATCAGACCTTCTCAAATCTTGAGGTGCAGCTGTGTTTCCTGAATGGTGTTTGGGAAGGGGAAAAGAGGCTGGGGTCAGCCTGTGGCCTCGGTCAGCCTTGTCAGGTTTTGAGAGCACACCCTGCAGTAATTACAAGTGATTTCTCATTCCCCTCTATTATGGGCAAATAGAAAACATTGTTAGAGTGACTTTGAGTTCTCCTTGAGAGTTGCCTATAGGGAGCACCTGTGCAACATCCACAAGTGTATAGAGTCATCCTCACCCAAGCCATAGCTTACAGAAGATGGAGAGGTAAACAGTTGGCTCATGCTGAATTCAGGTGGAAAATTTTTTAGAAATTAATTTAATTTTTCTTTTTATAGTTAGCAATGGTTCAGAGAAGTGATCCTGGAAGGCTGACGCTTTTTGTCATAGAACATAGGAATGCTGCTGGAAAAACCTCACAGGATTTCTGGAATAATCTGAAGTCAGACTGTGGTGATTTTTCTGTTTTCTTGAAGTTCTTTTGAAAGGCAGCAGGAAGATCTAAGGGACTGATTCTACCAGTAAGGAACTGAATTGAAGAAGAGCCTAGGAGGGCTGAAGAAGGAAGTATCAAAGATTGGTTGATATGAGACAAGGTGTAATATTTTATACTTGAAATCTCTATGTAATTAGTTTAAATTCTGGTGCTGATTGAAGCAAGTATTTAATAGCTTCCATGCTTTTAAGTACTTAGTGAACAATAAGTGATGCTTAATAAACTATCTAAGAAAAATGAAGTCTTCAGCTTATACTAAAGATTTACCCAAATGAAGGGTCCAAAAACTGTACAGATGCAATGACTGGACAGAACACTGCTTTATTTTGTGGACAAAAGCAATATTGCAGGCAAAAAGGGTTTTCTCTTACAAATGCTTTGCTTTCATGCACTTGATTATTTTCAGCTGCTGTAGTCAGAGGAAGGTAGCTGTAAAATTGCATTACAAAAATGCTGAAGATGGTGCACTCCACATTAGTTTTATTATGAGAAACCAGAAATTTTAAAGGGTAAGATGAATGGGCTGTCAGTCTGAAAGCACAGGGAAAGCTAAATTGAAGAGTTGGATATAGTTGTGCGAGACAGTATTATGCCAAAAACTGTAATATTAGCACTGAAAGGAGAGCCACAGGCAGCAGAGTGTAAGGTGGTAAACTTCAGCCTTATGATAGGGAACTTATCCCCACTAAGGGAGTTTGTGAACTAAATTCATAGGGGAAAAACCAACTGGAAAGGATTAAATTTGTAATTGGACCAGAGGAAAATGTATCCATTAGAGATATATATAGATTAGAGAGAGGTCGTGCTATGGCGTCGCTGTACTGATTCTCTCACTCCTCTACTCCGGGTCCATCTTAGGAAAACCTCAGAAGTTGGGGAAAGCTGCAGACAGAGATGGGCTCTTAGCTCATGTAGGATAGTTCTTTTCCTGTGGTTGAGGCTAAATAAAAAGGTGGATAGGATTTGGGGATGTGTGTGAGTGTGAGGTGGAGTAGCAACTTCCCCAATGTCTGCTGCTCTGCACACGTGAGAACTGATTCAGGATGGTTTATTTCTCAGTGTGAGCAACCTCCTGAGAGTGGCTGGGAATGAGCACATAAAAGCATGCATATAAAGAGAGGTAATGTGCACTTTGATAATTATCACACAGTACGGTTCTTGTGCCTTTGTGTTACTTGTTTAGCACAAGTAAATATGTAAACAGCAGATACAGTTTATGAGAATCTTTCCTGGTTTATCAGCATTTGGAGGGCAGGCTTCTCATCCTGGTAAATCCACACTTGACTTTAGATTGCTTGTGATATCCAGAATGTGAGAAGTCTTGTCTTTATTTGTACTGATACAGTACTTCTGGTCCTTAAAACAACATTCCTGTCTGGAATTGCTGCAGAGAAAGATTTCTCTATTCAGTACAGCCCCCACAAATCCTCTTTTCTGGAGCAGCACCTGGTTTGAGAAGGACAGACATTGAAACTCTCTGTTCCTATGCACAAGTTAAAAAATAAACTTGTGTTTCTTTTACTTCAATATTTTATTGTTTTTATTTCAAAAGCCTTTAAGCACTTAATGGTGTGGAGAGAGAAACTACGTATGGCTATTATGTCCTGCCCAAGTTCCTGCGAAGGCTCATGTCTCCCATTAAGAGCAAAGTTTGTTTCTGAAAGTATATATGTTATCTATTCTAAATATTTCTCCTTGGTTTATTAGAGAGTTTATTGTTTTCATCCAATAAGTAATATTGAAGAAACATGAAAAAAAAGCCTCCTGATTATTTACACTCTTGAGGCCCTGGCAGAAAAGGCACAGGGTCCTTATTGCTGCTGTAATCATAGAATGGCCAGAAGATCATAATAATGCGTCACAAGTAAATGTTTTCAGCGAGACATTAGGCTGAGGTCTGGTATATTTCTAAACTATATGTCAGGCCTTGAAAGTTTTCAATTAATTTGTCTCCAGGTTTAGTAAAGCGAAAATCTCTCTGGTAAAGGGTTATCACAAATATACCCAGGCTGTGTAACTCAGAGGAGCAATACTCACACTGAGCACTTACATGTAGACCTCAAAGAGCTTTTAATCACTGGATGCTTAACCAATTTGCAGCAGATATCTTAGCTAACAATTATAGCCTCTCTTAAACTCCAAAGTATTTGTGGGCAGACTATAAGTCTCTCAAACAATTTAGTCACTCAAAACTTTTACAGAAATATCTCTTTAAGGAAGACTTTCCAAGTGCTGCCTATCACTCCTTAAAAATAATTCACACATCAATTTATGCATTTAATTTAATATATATAACTAATCTAGTAAGCATTTAATATTGTGTTATTTAAAAATATAATGCACATGCAAAATAAAATAACATTATTGGAAAATCTTTTTATTATACCCCGTGCTGTTCACTAAAATAATTTATTGCTAATTGTGTAGAAAAAATTCAATTTTTAATGTAATGATATGTGATAATGCAATAGGTCTTGGATATTATATATTAAGATGTTAATGTAACTGCTCCTGTTAGCAATGGAAAGCCAGGTATGTCTCCATGGACTATGTATAAAATATATCTACAGCAATTTAAACAAACTAAAATACTAAAATAAATTGCTCTTTATGTGAAAAAAAAAGTTTCTGCCCTCAGTGTATAAAATGTTAGTTCTGGAATTCCAACACCAGGGATGTCCTCTTACCAAGACCCTCAATAAAAACAGAAAACAAGAGAAATCTGAACTGTTAGCTTCTAATAGAACTGCAAAAAGGAAAGGCACTGTCTGTAGATTTCTCCAGAATGAAGCAATTGCATGCCCAGAAGTGGGTGCTAGCTCGTTCAGGATGCACTGCCCACGGGTGTAACCTGGCAAACTAAGGGGTCAGGGGGGCACAAGGGCTCTGCAGCTCCCTTTGAGAGTTCATCTTCACTGAAGGCTGCTTTTGGAATGCAAGTGAAAGCTGTCCCCTACCTCCTCAGAGAGGTGCTCAATAAGGAGCTGCAGAAATCACAAGCAACAGGCTATGCAAAGCCACAGCATTTATATCTGTATCTCCATTATACAGAGATATGTAGCTATATATATAAAATACCATTATATATATCACACCCTATTTTATTTAGATACAAATCTTTGCATATGTATGTATATATTTTTGAATATATTTATATTTGCATAAATGACAGGCACACACACATATATATATATATAACCAGACTGTGTGTTAGTTACTTCTCAGACCAAATGTGTTTGAAAATACATAATTAGAGAAGACAGTTTTGATGTTTGGTTTTGGATGTTTTAAAAAATACATATGGTACTTGCCTCCCTTCTTTCAAATAAAGAAATTTCTGTGATGATCCAGGTGATTGCTTCTACCTTCCTAATAGAGAAACAAAGTAACTATAGCCACATGCAAATAAGCAAGGCTTTTTGTTAACTAATTCAATCATTCATTATACAAAATATCCCTGATTTTAACATAAGGGTGAAAATGAAAGTGAAATTATCACTGATGGTTTTTTTTGTTCAAGTAGTTTCTCAGGGCTACTCCATAAAGACTTATTTGTGTTGCATGCAAACACTGTGTTAGAAAAACATATGAAAATTGGAAGTTTGCAATTTAAATATTTAAAAACTTAACATCATCTTTCCTTCTTTTTTAGAAAACCTAATTTTATGGAGAAGTATTCAAAATTATTTTTTCCTATAAATACTTTTCAGGTGGCACTATTAAAGAATCAAATTTTTAAGTATGCTAGTATGTTAAACAATAATGTAATCTGGCCATCGTAAAAATATAAATATTAGGTTTTAATGTGTGGTGAAAGTAGTAGATATATATATTTGTGATTTTCAAGGCTTATAGTTAGTGAGAAGAAGATACATTTTTAAAACCACGCCATAATTTCTTTTGGTGTGACAGTTGTGTCCTACACACACAATGACCGTGAGGGAATCCATTCTTGCATTGTCATATATAACAGAGCTATTTGACATAATATAAACATGATAATGAGGATTCAAGAAACCTTATAAAAATTAGGTGGAATTGAATAAAAATATTATAAATAATTCCTTGTCTCCTTTGCACTTTTTCTTTCTGTATTTACTTATGATTTGCAGTTTTTTAATAGCTTCCATTATTTCTTGAACTACTAAAGAGTAGATTTCTTCATCTTTATCACATATGAGGGACTGTGATATTTTAGATACCAAGAAGTAAACATGCATTTAAATTATAATTATCTTCTATTTCTCCTTTTTAAACTCTCCATATGCTGACTGTATCACTGAAGTTGAGTAAACGCACTGGTGTGGCCTCACCCTGTGCCCTGTGTGCAGTTTCAGGCACCACAATGTAAGAAAGATATCAAACTATTAGCGACCATCCAAAGGAGGGTGATGAAGATGGTGAAGGACCCTGAGGGACCACCATATGAGGAGTGGCTGAGGTCACTTTGGCTGTTCAGCCTGGAGAAGAGGAGGCTGAGGGGAGACCTCACTGCAGTTACAACTTTCTCATGAGGGGAAGAGGAGGAACAGACACTGATCTCTTCACTCTTGGAAACCAGCGACAGGACTCAAGGAAATGGCAGGAAGCTCAGAATATTCTGTGATTCTGTGATTCTATGATAAATGCACAGAACTAAGTGTCAGAAGAGCTGTAGCCTACACTGTAGAAGTAGAACTTCATGCTTCTTTATGAGTCTTTCACACAAGCAAATTGTTGTTTAGTTTTTCTTCTAAATTACTATGAAAGGTTTGAAATCACTTATCACACAAGTGGACCTTGCACATGGTTCCCTACACCATTAAGAAACAACAATTTTGGTACTTGGTATTCTTTGCATAGCAAATCATACTGGCATAGACTGATTCATAATCACACCCTTCAGGCACACACTTCCTCTCTCACTCGTATTTGTGAAGTTTTGGTGGTGCAAATTTGCATTGGCACCAGCACCATTGCTTACTCTAGCCTTTTGGTTAGTATTAAAGCTACCAGGTCATAAATATCTAAATATAATTTACCCTGTTTCTGCTTTTTCTCTCTATGACTATTTTTGTTTCCTTTTGCACCTGATACGAAATACAAACCAATGTAATTAAAAGATTTTTGGATCTTTATGCAAGTTACAACAATAAAGAAGCCACAGCAGAATCCTGTACAAATGTGCATGACTGCTGCCATTGTAAAACTGTAAGGACATTAGGAGTCCTGTTCTGTTGCTCAGCTACTTTCAGCCAGTCTGAAGCAATCTGTCTGTTTGGGCCAGTTCTTGTTCGCAGACATCCCTCACCTCGTGTGCCTTCACTTGTGACCTGTGTAGGCGTAGGGTGCTGCAGAACTGGAGCTGGAGACCTCTCTTTCTTTAGGAAGGAGAGGACTGCGTGTGTTTGTCACACACCACACACAGCAATATGGGCTCTGAGTTTTGAGCACTCTGAAATGCTAACGTCGCTACATGGAGTTTAAGATTACATATAGGTCAGTGTTGTGTGTAAAGGGGAGAATGACATTTCTCCAAGGACTGATAATATTATTTATAACAGATTTCTTGCACTTTTCAGTGATGGTATCAATTGTTTACAGCTGACTGAAACTTGTAGAATTAGTCTGATAAGGGATTGAGGCTTGGGTCCAAGCCCAGATCCTTTTACCAAGGCTGCAGTAGAGTGTGTTGTAAGATTGTACAGTCAGGGAGTTACTGAAAAAGTAGCAAAAATATTTTTAGGCAAAAACTTATTTCCATGGCAAAGTTTTCATGAACTTTATTGACTTCAAGATTTCCCCCCTACTGTGAAGCTGATTGATCATTTGTATGGGGCATTTTAAATAAAAAAGCCTTTTCTAATGCCAGAAATATGACATTGCCTGGACTGAGTGAGAGGCTGAGTTTTATTTTCATTTCTGAAGAATATGTCTGTTAAGACAGCCTCTAATGATGAAACCAAACTCTGGTATAATGATTAATTTGAACTTTTAGAAAATTTTCTGCTTTGAACATTCTGGAGGGAACAATAGTTGAAATACTTTTGACAATGAGGTACATAGTAGTGTGAAAAAAATTGAAGTGGGAAACTTTACTTTTACAGAATTTCACTGAATCATAGAATGTGTTGAGAAGAAGAAACCATAAAGATCTTCTAGTTGCAACCCCTCTTGCATGGGCAATGACAACTTCCTCTAGAACAGGTTACCCAAAGCCCCATACAGCTTGATCTTGAACAATTTCAGGGTTGAGGCATCTACAGCTTCTCTAGGCATCTTGTTTCAGGGTAATCAGCTCAATCAGTAGTATCTCTTTGGCAATTACATGTAGCATATTTCAATGAGCTGCAAAACAACTTGTAGGTTTCAGTGGCAACCTGAATATAAATCTCTATTTTTCAATCTCCTTTTTCAAACTTTGCTTAGAAAATAAGAGAAAATCAGGGAAAATACGCAGCAAAAGAAAGGATTAATTTCCTGTGCACTCTGAGGGTCATTAAAAGGCTATATTTTTACAAGTGACCTGCTAGTGATACTTGCATCTATTCAGAAACTGGCCTCGTAGGCCCTAGGATACACTTACTGCATTTACTAAAGGAAAGGTTAATCGTGGGACGGGACCTCTGCCGTCTTGCCCCGTGCCCAGGCTGGCCAGTGCTCTGTGTTCTCACTCCTCCGCCGCTGCAGCTGCAGCTCAGCTGGGCTACAGTAACGGCGCCTTCTGGGGAGCATCTCAGAACACTGTCACTAAGCCTTCTGTTTCCGAGCCCAGGGGGTTTGCCGCAGCGGTGATGCAGGTTTTGCACCGATCCGCCGCTGCCGGGAACAGCCAGCACACACAGCNGGGGGGGCTCGCGCTCCGCCCGCAGCCCGGGCCGGCATCGCTAGGGCCGGAGAGGGACTAGAGCGGAACCGGAGCGGAACCGGAGCCGGAGCGGGGCCGGAGCGGGACGGAGCGGAACCGGAGCGGGGCCGGAGCGGGAACAGGAGCGGGACCGGAACGGGGCCGGAGCGGAACCGGAGCGGAACCGGAGCGGGACCGGAGCGGGACCGGAGCGGGACGGGGGAAAGGCACCCGCAGGAGCGCATCGGCAGCTACCAGCGGCATATCAGCAGCTAATCAGCCTTAGGCACTACTCACACGGCGGGAAAGAATCGCTTTGGCACCGTCCTTCAGAGTCCTTCTCTAAATAAACCAACAAACACCCCCACCTGGCTGGATCAGAATATAACGGGAATTTCAAACGTCTGTTTCGAGTCTCATGAGGAGTGGCTGAGGGAGCTGGGGGTGTTCAGTCTGGAGAAAGGCATGTTCAAAGGGGACCTTAGGGCTGTCTACAGCTGCCCGAAAGCAGGTTGTAGCGAGGTGGGGCTCAGTCTCTTCTCCCAGGTAACAAGAATAAGGATGAGAGGAAATGGCTTCACGTTGCACAAGCAGAGGTTTAGACTGGATGTTAGGAAAACTTTCTTCATTGAAAGTACTGTCAAGCATTAGAACAGGCTGCCCAGAGAAGAGGCTGAGTCACCATCCTGGGTTTATACAAAAGACGTGCGGACACAGCTCGCAGGGACATGGTTTAGTGGCAGACTTGACAGGGCGGGGATAACTTTACATTCCTAGAGGTTTTTTCCAACCTAAACGTTTCTATGGTTCAAATATATAGCAAAAGCATACTAGTGACAGCTCTGTAGTGATCAAACCAACCTCTGGCAATCTGAACCTTGCTTTGCTGCAGTGACTGGGACTTCCTCTGGTTTGAAACATATTCCAAAAGCCTGTATAGATGCATGGGAACCGAAACTAATGTTTTTTGAAGTAGCTTCTCCTACAAGCATGGATATTCTAGGTGGAATTAAATTTTGAGTTATTTTTTTTCAAGAGTAAAATTATAAATGTGCCTCCACTGCATCACTTAAATTTTGCATGAAAATGAAAGATGTTGTATGAGTATCTTGTTCAATTCTGTATCCGCTTAAATGCAGCTTGCCTACTTTCATCTTTTTTTAACTACTTAATGACTTTTTTTACTAGTAGCAGAATCTGTGAAAGAGGTCCCATCTTGGCTGATCCTTGTCCTTTTCTTAGGTTATTAAATCAGAGTGATGCCTAAATATAGAGCAGTAGCATAAAGCTGAAGAGCTAAACAATGGACTGCCACTTTCTATTACTAGATTTCTCTTTTTCTGTGGATTCTAATAATGATTTTCCCACCATAATCAATTTAGCTCAAAACTATGTTTAGAAAAGCCTCTTCTACTACAAAGCAAATGATTTTTTTCTAGGCCAAACTGCCCACAAGCATCACATTCCCACTTCAGTTTCCTTTTACCCTTTCAAAAAGAAGGGTGGTAGTGATTTAACATTAATGAAGACTGCTTTGCTATGAGATTCATCTGCATATAGAGGTGCTGATACACACAGGCAGCATCCTTCCAAAAACCCTCTTCTCCTCCTATAAATCCCTCACCAGAGGAAGTCTCCCACCAGTTGGAGATTAGACATGAATCTAACCTCAGCTTCCCAGTAGCTTCCTGACTTCCAATTTCATCTAACACTACTATTTTTCGCCCATCTGATGAAGTATTTTTGTATAAGAAAATACACTAGTTGATTATAACAGAACCTATTGCTAAATTACAGCCTGGTTTTATTTCCTTTCTCTTATTTGTTTCTTTCTTCTTTCTTAAGGGATGCTCCACATCATCAGAGTGTTGTTTAGACTGGGGAATCATAATGCTTGTCTCTTGCCTTTGTGACATATAGGTAGCATTTGCATGGGGCTTTTGAGAAATAAGTAGGTTTTAAAGCATAACAAACAAACAAAAAAACCCTCAAACTGACAAACCAAAAACACATAACCCAACCAAAATAAAACCAAAAACCAAAGAAAAAGGCTATACATGCAATTTTTTTTGCTTAAATACCTTGCAGAGAAGTGTGCCTTCCATCTGGGATTAGAATCTTGTAAGGTACTTTTCATCTGAAGTCTTTGACTGCACTAACCACCAGCAACTAGCTTCTTTCTCATAGAAGGTGGCCTTTTTCTTTGGAGCTGCCTTGTACTTGAAGGTGTTTATCAGCCATGATCAGTTAGATATCTTGGGCAACATCCACACAACATACTAGTCAAATGGACAAATATCTTGAACTTGTCATGAAATTTTGTCAGTGTGCAGAGGAAGATCCAATTATTTGCAACAGCCTGTGTTGCTAAGGCCTTCTAAACCGTTTAGTACAGGCAGCTCCAAACCTGCTGCTCAAGCACCTTGCATCACTATGGTTTGACTGAAAAGTGGCTCAGAAAAGATGGCCAGCTGTCCAGATGCCAGATGGTTGTCTTTCCGTAAATTATGTGGATTACAGTCTGAACTGAGTCTTTTACATCATGTCAATAAAGAAAACTGCACTGTGCGGCTGTAATCTTCCCATCAGTACTGATCTGTCTACTGAGTTCAAATATTCTTTGTTTTGTCTAATCACTTATGCAACAGTGAAGCCACTTCTCATCTTTGCATGATATTCTCAGATAAATGTTTTAATTGTGTACTTTGAAAAAAACATGACAAAAAGTATGAGAAGAAAATTTTTTTTGATATTAAGAGTCTGTAAGCAAATATTCCTGTGCTTCTTCAGGTTTTAGAGTCCCCCCCTTTCTTACAAGGTCCTGCACTTTTAGGAATGGTATACTTCCTAGGGTCTAATTCTGGTTAACAATATGGCAGAAAGATACACTGAGAAAGGCTGAGGAAAAGAAGATTAAACTTTGAAAGTGTTGCAGAAAACAGAGGGAATGGGATAATCTAAAGTAAATAACTAATGAAAATAGTAACTATTTCTAATGCTGATATTTTGTTTCCTTCACATTTTCTTAATTGAGAGATTGCCTTGCTTTAGAGTTTTTAGTATCACTTCTGCTCTGTGTTATATTTGCTTATGCTCCCATTCAAGATTTCAGGACCATTTTTATGCTGTTGAAAAAAGAAAATCTCACTTGCCACAGGCAGTATGAAAACAGCGTGGCACAAAGCAACTTTCACAATATAAATTATTGATAGTGCCAGCTATAGAAGTTTTGGAAGAGTGATACGGATTTTCTTTCTCTCATGAACAGCACAGAGCAGAAAAGTGGCACCTCCTAATGCTTATACCTCACACATTGACAGGCCCCAGCAGAACACAAATAGTATGTGCAATTTATTTCAAAAAAGCAAGAAAAACTGTATGATGGCAGCATACTAATGACACTACAACTTCCCTAGTATTCCTCAATTCCTACAGACTTTTCTGTCTGCTTCTGCTGTACTAGACAAAGCCTCCCTTCCTCCAGAGGGATGCACAGGGAGTGCCTTCAGATGCACAGCCTTGCTTTGCACATTCAACTACCTTAATGTGTATTTTAGGAATGGTGAGTTTATACTTGCTTATATATAGCCTATGGCAGCATTCAGAATGTTGGTTCCATATTTACCAAAACATTTATTTAAAAATACCAAATGAGCAAAAGAGAACTTGCAGAAGCAGATTGACAAAGGGTGGAACAAGCAGAGCCACATCAGATGTCACTGCACTCTGCACTTCATCCCTCATAAGTGGTACCAGCCACTTAGTGTCATCTGGGGTAGGGAATGAAGAGAACCTGAGCTCATGGCACTTCAGACTTGGAAGCGTGTGTAGCTAGGGCATGTGAAAAATCTGTGTACAGGATATTTATTTTATACACTTCTAAATCAGAGAGCAAGATTATATATAACATGCAAATAAATTCCACGGAGCCTAGTGTGCTTGGATCTAGTTTACATCTTCAAAGTTGTACTTAGAATTTTGATGGTCGAATTTGTCCTCATTTAGCCACTTGTTTTAAAATAATGATTTTCTGTATAAAAAATATTATTGGCCAGATTGTACTTTTTATAAAGTACAATAACAGTGTTGCGTAAATTACTGAAATGACTGAACACATAACATTTTATAAACACCTGGATTTTACCTTTTATACAAGGGATGTAAAGCACTTTACTAACAGAAATACAGATCTATCTACTCTCCTGCTTATTGTATTTCTTCTTTACCTTCTGCTCTCTTGTACCATCAGTTACAGCTCAAATTAACTCAGTGTCACAAACCTGGCTTTTGCTCTGGGACCTATTTGGTCTTGCATGGCTGATAAATGTTCAGTGGGCATCTGCTGAGCACAGTCTCCAAACAGGAGAGGGATGCTTGTCCTTTTAGAAGGAAAAATGGGAATTTCCACAAGCCATACCCCACCCAGTCTTCATCATTATACCAACATTATTTTTAACTGATCCAAAGGAGGGAGTTTAATTATTTCACAGGAAATATGCAGAGAAAGTTGCAGTTAGAAAACTCCACATTCTGACTTAGAAGGTTACACCAAGGATGCTACAAATAGAATAATGGTTTTGACTTTTTTCCCCCTTAAGAATTATACAACATCTCAATGGCAAACCAGGGGAGAAAACCCTAAACTACTGAGAGTGATCCTTTCCCAGGTCACGAGCTCAACACTCCCTAAGAGCCAAGGTTAATATTTATCTATGCCCTGTGGCAGTAATTTCGAAGGTGTTGATCTTGGGGATTAATTACTGCTTTAAACAGGCAGTTAACAGTTTAAACAGCATTTTTATTGGCATACAGTAGTTAAATGTCTAGTAATGTGCTGATGGGTTTATGATGATCAAAGTGAATTAAGAGTTCATCTTTGAGTTACATGCTATTGGAGGCACTGGGTCATTTGTGTTCCCCGGGTTAATGAATCTGAGATGCACAGTGAGTGCTGCACACAGAGAAGAAAGTGTTCATTTCCAGATATTGTACTTCAAACCATTTTGTCTTTTCATATAACATGAGCTGAAATGAAGCTCTCAGGCTACTGATGCTCCAGTGAACTGGTGCCTGAGCACACATGCTCCTGAGGACACAGTCCAGGCTCTGGTGCTCATTTTTCAGAGCTAATTTTCCAGGGGATATACCAGCAGCAGAAGTATCAGGTGTCACAGGTCCTACACCACACTGTGCTCACAGAAGTGGCTGAAGAACTGGCTGCAAATCTCATTATACTTACAAATATATTGTTTGGATTCAATGTACTTGCTACAGCATTTATATGACCACTGCCATTAGAGGAACCCTAAAGATATTTGTAATTTGATTTATTATATCAATTTTTATGGCTTAGTGATTGGGCATTTTGAGATCATCAGTGTGCATAGAAGCGTGCTGCCTGTGTTCTGGCTGCCTGCTATAGGTGCCAATTTCAAACAGTGTGGCTACACCTGCTTTCTGCAGGGAACCACAATCCTACAGCATCCTGTGGAGTGAGTTTTGCACACAACATTGGGCATGTGTGCCAGGCAGGTTGTGCAAAAGGGCCAGAGGGAATCTCTGAAGGGAAGGTAGCACTCCTTCCCTGTGACTGCAGTGTGACATGAGGCTGCTTACAGATGCATGGTACAATGCCTGAGCCTCAGTACTAGGAGTACCCTAGTCCCAGGACAGGGATTCCTGTCTCTGTTTTCCAACTCTGTTCAAAAATGCTGTCTCTGACTTCCATTAAAGACTTGATTCTCGCAGGCCAATTAATCAGAGCCAATTTTTTGATAAATGTTTCTCCCACATAAAATTATGACAGCTTGCTCTCCAAATATAGGATAAGAGCATCCTATACTTCATCCAAGACGTGTGACTCGTGGATGGAGTGAGGCTATTTAGTGCAGTGCAGCTGGCGTGCCTTGCTGGTGTGATTCCATGGAAAGCTGCTCACAAACCATAGCTCGCCTCTTGCCTCACTGCTATTTATTTGTGCTGTCTGGCTTCTTGTTTCCTAATTAAAAATGATATGTACAGTTGGGAAGAAGCTGATTGGTCTCTTAAAATAATTTTGACCAGTTGATTGAGGTTTCTCGTTAGTTAATGATGAATTTTGGTAGTATGGGGATGCTGCCAAAATGTCACACAGACAGCCAAGTCTCTGCCTCGTATACACATATGGAATGTGAAACCAGAAGCTGTTTGTAAAAATAAACAATAGGTGTGGGGAGAAAAGTACCCTATAAAATATAAGAGATATTTTATTTATAAATCACCTTCTTAAATAAGAAATACTTGTAATTCCTGATTCCAGACTGTCTCTCTGTGCCTCTCCCTTTCCTTGGCTGCACTGCTGTTTATTTATCTCTTACACCTCAGATTCCTGATGGCTTATTCCTGCCTTTTTCTCTGCTATATCTGCCACGCAGTACCTAACTGTTAGCTGCTGGGAATGAGTTAATAAATAGACTGAGTGTAAGGAAGCTGTCATGGTCTTAGGGACTGCAAGGATCAAGATAGATGGAAGTCCTTTATGGCAGTCTTGATACCAAAGTATTACATCTGCACTTGACTTGATTCCCGAAAAAGCATGTGGTGATATAGATATATAATCCATTGGTCCTGTAGAAGAAAGATCTCTATATTCTGATTCTCTTTCAGAGAAAACAGTAAGATTTTAAGGATTTTTTTGCAAAATCTGAGCTTGTCAGACATGTGATAAGTTCCCACAGTCATGGTGAGTTTATATTTCCTGTAGTTCCAACAGAAATACAACTTAATGTTGTCTTTAACCAGGCTCTAGAAGTACACTGTCAGTGTTTTTGTGTTTGTTCCATTTACTGCATTTAAAGTGTTTCCTCTCAGCTGGGAATTCTATAGCTTCCAAGCTAGGTTGCCTATGCCATAAATCTTGCTACTGTCCATGTCAAAAAGTTCTATATTATTCATGCTCTGCTCTCTGCCTCCTTTGTGACTATTTATCCTCTCCAGAAAAAGTACTAGCAAGGTGATCCTGAATGCTGGAAAACTGGGCTGCTTACCTTTGGTAATATCATTACTATTGCCCTCTCCTGCTCCTGTTAGAGTCAAACTCGGGCCAAAAAGTTAAGCTAAGTTGGATGAACACTGAGAGAACACATGGAGTTGAATGTTGCCATTCATGAAAAATACAACATGGGTGAGAATCCAAAAAGCTGCAAAATTGAGATTGCTCACTCTTGGGACTCAATTTCTCATTTAAAATTAAATACATTTTGGAAACATCATTGCATTTAACACACTCTCCTTTTAAAGAGGCATATAAAACTATTAAATTTTTTTAAAGATGAACTCAAACAAGAATAGCAATCCAAACTCTTAATCCCCTATTTTCCCAGTTTACAGCTAACATCAGAAAGATAGGTATTTCACCCACATGATTAACTATTAGCTTGTTGAAGGATGGATTTCATCCTTTTTTTTTGACTGAATGCAGAAGTTATGTTATAAGAAGTGATTCTAGGAAAACGATTCCAGTTCTAGGAAAGTGATTCCAGTTCTAGGAAAGTGATTCCAGGCTTTTCACAGAAACTTGTAAAATGAAGATTTGGTGCATTCTCTACAGCTTTTTTGTCTTTTCCTCTTGGTGTAGAGATTACATCTCTTCCTGGATTTTTTTCTAGTCACTTTTATTTTCAGGCTTTTTTCAAAAAGTATGTAGAAGTTAATCAGAGCTCCACAGAATCTCAAGAGGAAAAGCTGATGTTCAAAACTTCTACCACAGCATTATATCCAATAAAATTAATTTCCTCTGGATTACTTCATCTAAGTCTTTTCTAGGTAAAAATTTCAGGAAAATCAGTTTTAATCAGAATAACCTATGTTTCAAGTAGTAGGTCTATATTCTTTCTACAGGTACTTTAGCTAGGTAGTTAAGTTCTTGTAGAACATAAATGCTGAGAACTGGTCTGGATTTACATCCTTTTCTATGTGGAGGAGAATGTTTTACATTTTAATTTTAAATATGTCACAGAACTGCAAAGACTGCCTTTTGCAGTTGGTGGCTCAGGATGTTACTGAGGTTGATGGGGAGTCTGGCTGATATGTCACAACCAGCAGAAGAAATCTGAATATGAGCTCATGCTTTGCTATGAATATACAAACCCAAAAAGATGAGAGTCTGATTCCTGCCTCTCTCTGTATCAGGCAGTAGAAAGATTTGTATCTGGGGCTCACCTCCAAGTGCTCTGACCATCCTTGCCAGTGGCATCATTTTCCTCTTTGCAGCAGTTGCTGAGTTGAAAGGTCTGAGCTACAGAGAGGCATCTGAGGAAAAGACTTTCTGATAGGACAGAAAGATGGAGCTCACAGGAGCATCCTGCTCAGGAATGGGGTAGACCTCATATTCTTCTACAGATAATGTAATGGATTTTTTTTCCCTTATGAATATGTTTTCCTGTGTCTCTAAAAATTATACATCGAGTGCTCCTCAGGAACAAGGCTTTTTAAGCAATCAGAACTTTGGTTTCCATTAGGGAAGAAGGCTGTAATCTTAAGAATTTAAGAGTTAAAACTCCAAAGGAAAGATATTAATTTGCTAGTCCATAGAGTCTGGAGAAACTTCAGTGGTTTTTTTGCTGTTAAGCGTTCAACTTTCACGACTATTTGGACTAATCTTTTACACTTGACTAAGGGACTGCAATTATTCCTTTCATAGGCAAATCACACAGTTGTGGTTCCTGCTTTGTGACCTCAAGAACAGATGCATACGTAGCACTACTCTTGAGGCTAAATGTTAAATTAAGTCAGGAACTGAAGGTAACACACCAATAGACTGTTGTTTGTCCCCTGCATTTTCCCTGGTGAGCGTTAAGACACAGAGATAATTCACAAAATAAAGAAATCATTCAACCGAACAGCACTGCTGATAAATAATTTCCACCAAACTCCACTTTCAATTAATTTGCTACAGAAGGCACATTCACATGATAGGGCTGAAATGCCTGTAGGCATACAAAATATCTTTCTTTTCAAACCAGACTGTTTGGTTTTGCCTAGGATTACAGTGGGAGATCACTGTTGGACTTCTCATCAGGCATTTTAGATTAGGGCATGTATTTTTATCCTTTTGAAACAGAAACAGCATACCCACTGGGATTGTTACTACGTATCTTCTTTTATAGGGTTGGGTGTTGGTCTTTGAAAATAACTCAAGTATCCAGAAATTTTAAAAATAAGGGACAAAACTTACCCTAAACAGATAACAAGAGGATGCTTGTAGCAATCCCTCCCTTCCCAGGGAATGAGAGCAAATTAAACAGAATTAATCTATGTTCTTTGTTTCCACATGCATAAGCTCAAAGATTGCTTATGAATATAAGAACAACTTAATTTTCCCACATCATGGAAATAAGTTTTTAGGAAACATCTACCTCTCTCAACTGCCAGCATATTGGA
Source organism: Vireo altiloquus (assembly GCA_013396875.1). Lineage (NCBI taxonomy): Eukaryota > Metazoa > Chordata > Aves > Passeriformes > Vireonidae > Vireo > Vireo altiloquus. The sequence continues at coordinate 680,845 of VZRF01010397.1, read as the reverse complement.
AAGAATCCAATAAAACATCTACGTGAGACAAAATTCAGACAGGTTGTACAGCATAAACTGTAGCTCAGATGTTTCTGTAATTCACCATTTTCTCCTAAAAGCTGCTTTTTGCCACTCTATTAATGCCCCCAGCTGTTTATTCGTTCTCAGGTGTGAAATCAAATGCTGGGAGAGCTGGGCTGGGCTGCAGCATGACAGAACACCCATCACCATGTTCCTTTGAAGGAAGAATCTGGCAAGCAGCATCATGTGGGATCATGCCTCAAGTATGCGCATGTGATTATACACACTTCAGTGCTGAGGAGAAATTTATCTGACATGATTACTTGCTTGTTCCCCGGAGAGCAAGAAAAGAAAGCATACAGGTAGTAGGAGAAAGTGTTGTTGTAAGGTAAGTAAGTCTTCCCCTTCATCTGCTTTCAATACCATCTGGATTTTGTAGGGTCAGGCAATAACTTCCATCCAGTTCTCAGCACTATGGATAAATGGGACCATCTCCACTGAAGTAAGTGGGGAAGCATAAGCACATAACAAGTCAGGGTTTGTGGGACTGAAGATCCCATTTTATTTGCTAGAACTTATATAGGTAGAATGAGGTTCTTCAGAATGTGCTACGCTAAGAAGAAACATTTTGTACTCTGCTATTGGTTTACTGAGAAAGTCTTGCTCGTTATATCTGTACTCAGAAGCTACTCCACACTGATATCCCGTATACACAGAGGAAGCTGAGTTGGAGTAATTCCAGGTACTGTGTGTGACATGATGCAACCTTATTACAATGCATCTGCAGCAATAACACATATTGCAGCAGAAATGTAAAGAAAGAGAAATAGATTTTGGTTTCCTGGAATTTATAATTGAACTCTGAGCATGCATATGTATTGGTAAAAGCCACTAAATTGCATTAATTCTAGACATGTAGGAACCAATATAATGTGAATGTAACCTTTATCTGTATGTTGAATTTCCATTTATTTTACCTTGTAGGATTGATTACATAGTGAACTACAGTACTTTGCATAGCTATTAAATAAACAATGGATATGAGACTTTGCATGGTCTGGGAAGGAAACCTCTGGATCCATCCCTTCCTTGTTACACAGAAGGAAAACTTCAAGGAATACAAAACTAATCATTGTGATGGAGGAAGTGGTCTTAGGAAAATAAAGAGACTTTTTAAACACATCTCTATTCAGTTTCTGGTTAAGCAACTGTGCAATCCTGGGCAAATAATTTAGATTTTATCTGTAGAATATAATGTAAGATCCTGCAGAAATACTCGCAGTGACTTTGTACTGTGAGAACTATTTTTTTCCTCATCTCACTGTAATTTTCAGTTCTTGCAAAGCTAGGACATGTCACATAGATCACATGGTACTGGAATAATAAACTGTTCCTTTATCAAATCAGGTATAAGGCATCAAACCACTGAAACTCTTGAGCAGGATGTTTTGTTTGGCTGGTTGGTTGGTTTGTTTCTGAAAAGAAAAACACCTTAATAGGAATAGGGAACTTCAGAAAATAAAAACTCTTCCTATTTCTGAATCTGTTTTCCTTAGATAAAATGGAATTCCTTATAAAATTGCAATGTGGAATTAAGTGGAATAATCTCCAGATCTGGAAGAAGGATTTTTTCAGTATTGGTTGCTGCATGTCTGCCTGTGTATGCAGGGAACCATGAGTGTCTCAGGGAGGAGTGTGAACTGGACCTGGCCTGGTTGGTCCAATGTGTTTATCAAAATGACTTTGCCGTGTGCTTGGGGAATAAGCAACCTGACCTTGCTGGTCGCTGTGTCACAGGACTGGGAACGTCTGTGATTCTAGTTAGGAACCCTGCTGAATAGCTCTGACTCTGGGGTCAACCAGCCCAGCCCTAAAGCTTGCTGAACTTCTATGTAGCCAACAGATCTGCTGCCATTTCAAGGAGCCCTTGAAAATAAGTTCATCCCCTCACAATGAACCCCTTTCTCTGTCTCCCTGTGTGCTAGAAAGGCTGCAAACTAGGAGTGACAGAATGGTTCCTGGGCTTTCACTGACTCCTGCCATCCCTTCCTTGCCCTGCACGTGTTTGGACACACAAGATGTCTCAGAGGCACTACTCCTACAACACAGATGTGGACAGTGCATGGGTGAAGGGAGTTGATCATCTTTAATGAGGAAACCTGAGTGCAGTGTGCTGGTAGGAGATGCTGTGGCTGCTGCAAGGCTCTGCCACCCCTCCCTGCTGTGACACTTGACAATCACACCTTGCCCGTGATCCATTTGGGGCCTGGGTAGGGGGACTGAGAGGCAGGTGCCTGGTAGGGAACTAAGCCAGAGACAAACAAGCAAATGTCAAAGATGCCTGGTAGTTCTGCACGGTTCTTGAAGGTCTCGAGGGGTATTATCCCTCAGGAAGAAGGGGGACAGAAGGAGAAGGCACCTCAAGCCTGCAGGAAGGGGACATGTAAAAGCAACAGAGACAGCTCTTCTGTGAATTCCTCATCAGAAAAACATCAATTGTAAATCTGCAATCTCACTTTTCCACATTTTCATGTGAATAAATCCGTTGCTTAAATGCTCTGCAGAAAATGAATGAGGCATTTGTGTAATTGTTGTTCATATTTGAAAATATGAACTAAAAGTCTAGGAAGCCTTTGTACACCCACCTTTGCTATCCCCCTTTCAGCTGCTCTGAGGCCCTTTCATAAAGTATTTTTTTTTACTTACAAGAAAAGCATGTATTGTTGCCATGTTTGTGCTCTGGTATTTTCACTTTGCCTCAGAGGGAATATAGCTGCTTTTTTGCTAACCCTTCAGCACAGTGTCTGATCCTACAGTTTTCTTCCCTTTTCATCTCTGATCTTAGATGAGTAAATATCTTATAAATACATTTTGCAATAATTGCCAGGACAGTGTAATAAACCACAGCAGAATTAGCTCTGGTGATGTTGGTGAGTTACGGGAAGTTCTGTATGCAAGGAAGAAAGCAAGCTAAGAAGTTGGTTCTCAGAAGCAGAAAAACAAGTGCTAAGTTGAACAGTTTGGAGGCGGAAGGATATTCTGATTTTGCTCAAAGCAGCAGTAGCTTTGATGCTTTGCTTTTTGCTTTGTATTCTTCCATTTTTTTCTTTATCTCTCTGTATTGCATATGTAAAATTTTAGAGCAAGACAAGAATTTCTCATTTTTTTCTGCTTTATTGTAGAGGATATTGCTTATTGGTTCAAATGCAGTGGTTTCTTTCCAGATGCAAGATGTTTTGCAGTTTGAGTAGGAATAGCTTCCCTAGGAACAGGGCAGATGCCTGGCTAAATATTCCCGGCAGTTCTTTCAGAATGACATCGTAGTTGTGATACAGGTCACAATTGCATGAACACTGAAGGCACTTGCACTCAGTATTGTTGCAAATAGGTCTCCTTGACAGTTTTTTTAGCGATGCTTTATTGCTGTTTAAAAGACCTCTTACTTTCTTGGGAAATACTGTGCATAGTGCTCCCCGTTAGTGTTGGCTGATATTTATTTAACAACAACAAATACTAGTGTAGGAACTCAGATCCAAACTCCTCTGAATTTCATGAATATTCCAATGCTGTTTATAATCTTTGCATTTTTTATTTGTCTCTAGAAAATACCAAAGGCATTATTTAAGATAGTTTCTTAAGCAGTTAACACAGTCTTACTCTGAGGAAGATGCCCCAGAGAAAGTTTCCACATATAACGAGGGGTGCCTGTACAGCCCATACAGACTTGCAAATTGGTGTTATACATGTGATAACTACGCAGTAGTACAGAAGATAGTCTGGAACTTTTCAGTCACCATCTCTTACTGATTTTTAATTAGTTACCTTAGTTTAGACACCAAACACAGAAAATTATTATCCTTCTGAACTGCCTTTCCCGATTACTATTTGGCAACCCTAATTTCAATTTATGATGTAAAACAGCTCTCTGAAAACTGCTAAAGAAACACAATTGTTTTAGAAAATTAGCTAAACCTAGTGAGGGTTAAACTTAACTTTTTTTCCTGTAAGTGTCATTCGCCCGACCTAGAATTGTTTAATGGATACAGAGCAGAGCAGAACTGAAAGTATTTTTAATTTCAGTGCTTTGTATATTTACAGAGGGATTACAACAAACTTCCACACTTTATCTACATTTTAATAGGTCAGTGCGAACATATGAAGTGTATTAAGGTGGACTGACTCACTTATTAAAGTTACGTGAATTTGCCCAAAGCCCCCAGCAGTTGTGTGCAGCAGGGGCTGGGCAGACACGCATGATTGAGGTCATGCATCCAGCCAGTTTGTAAGATGATCCCTCTGTACTGAGCCATCAGCCATCCTTAGCATAGGGGCGCACTCATACGCACATTCCTGTCAAGTCATCTTGTGAAAGGCTGCTTGCTTCCAGCTTGGCTTGAAAGTGCAACCTTAATAAAACTCACTGAAGCCTGAGAGAAAATAGCAGTTCTGCAGCAGATAGTGTAGGGGAAAGAGACTGGGATATGCATATGCAGCTGACTAAAGCAGGCTACATGCTGGACTGTAACAGAGAGGAAACAATAAATCTTAACTACTATGCAATAAATATCCCCAATTTTAACTAAGGAAGCTATACTCACAGTGAAATTAAAAAAAAAAAATAACAGTTTATCCAAGCTTGATTGTTAAAGTGTGCTGCTCCAGTCCTTTTTTCCAAAGACTTTAAGGAAATTAAAAAAAAAAAATTAAAGAAAGAGGAAGAAAAAGTTCTTCTTAGAGCAGGAAAGGAAAGTAATAATAACATGTCAGTTTTCTTTTCCTTTGCTTTCCTGGCAGCGATTCTTGCTCTTGTAGGCTGTACTAACCAGCGTCGGGGTCCAGAAGCCAGTGGGAGAAGATTTAACCGGGTTCAGCACGGGCAGTGCACCTATACTTTCATTCTGCCAGAACAGGACGGGAACTGTCGTGAAAGCACGACAGACCAGTACAACACAAATGCTCTTCAGAGAGATGCTCCTCACGTGGAACAGGATTTCTCTTCCCAGAAACTGCAACATCTGGAACATGTGATGGAAAATTACACTCAGTGGCTGCAAAAAGTAAGTGTTTCCTTTGTTTTTGTTTCTCACTAAATGATTTTTTGGGAGGATGTTTATGTTGTTCAAAGTTTTCCCTAGTTTCTGTGAGAACAGAAGTAATAAGGATTGCTATAGTTGTTGGCTGTGCAGGAAAGAAATGTTTTAGCCAGAGTGCACCCTTCCTAGTGACATTGCTCTTGGGCGCAGAATTTTCTTAATTTTAGTGAAAGATGCAATTTCTTAAGGCTTTTTTTCAAGAAACTATGTATATGTGTGAGTCAGAGAACGTAAAAATCCTCCAGAAACTCTACTGACAAAACTTACTAAGTTCTTATAAGCACTACTTATAGTTCACAGATTCAGCTCAGATGTCATTCAGGATACCTGCTTCTCTGACAGCAAAAGGGAGCATTTTAAAAAATCAGCATTTAAAGGCACTGGGTTAAGAATATCATTGTTCCTTCATAAACAGATCCTGTAATACTATTCTACCCAGCTGATTGCTGGAAAGAAACAGGAAAATATATAGGCATTCACACTCCTAAAACTTCACAGTAAACCTTTTCAACCATGCTGATTATAGTAGTCTTGAAACAGCCTGCTTCAATTTGTGTGTGTATATGTGCATTCTTTCCTTGAAAGTGGAAAATGGGTTTCAAGGTGTTGCAGTAACTTAATAGAAGTAAATATTTTTCTGAAGTTTGGGTCTGAAAGGCTTAAATACATTAATAATTTCACTCATATGAGCAATCCCATTCACCTTAGCATGATTACTCACTTTTGTAAAATTACATACCTTGCATGGATCTTGCCTATGCCTTGGTAAAGAAAATACTTTGGGGTAGCTGACCAGTTAAAATAAATAAACAGTCCGTGTATAGCTATTTGTGATATTCCCATTTACATGCTGGCATTTGGCCTGCTAAACCTAGAAAATAGAACAATTGAGTGATGCAATTAGTCATGTAATATGGTACAGAAAACTGCTGTATGTACCCTTTTGAGAGATATATGATTTAACTACAACACAAATTCATACCAAGAATGACCATCAATAAAACTCTAATGAAGACTCTTACTAGGTGGGCTGAAACTTCATATTAGCATAGTCACTGCTAACCTATCTCATTTACAAGTTTTGTTTCATCCAGACAGAAGTTTGCCAAAATGCATATACAGCCACCCCCACCTAACTCTACTAGAATTCTTACAGAGGATTTCCTGATTTTTTTGTAAATTATTTGTTCTCTTGCATATCTGGCTATAGCAAGAGAGAGAAGGTTCTGTGCAGAAAATATAACCAAGCATTTAATTTTCAGACTACTTCCCTCATTTCTTAATGTCTTGATCTGCCTTGGGGAATATAGGGCTGGAAATGAGGGGATGTTTTATGTAGAGGAAAAGAAATTATTTTACTGTGCCTTGGCAGGCTAAGACAAGCACTAAAAAGAGGAAAGTTGTTTTCTGTTTTTATACACATATGATATTACTTGAGGAAATTGCCTGCTGAATCATGCTTCTAAGACTTAACTTATTCTGTGTTTGTCCACTAGAGACTGAACTAAGATCACTGTTTCACTGAACATGAGGAAATATGAGTCTCTGGAGTGTGAATGTCTGAGGGTTAGTCCTCTCACACTTTGGAGGGAAGTGATTAAACAGGTAGGAAGCCCAGTGAAAGGGGTTTATATTTGAGGACTGTTTTCTTCTTCAATGTTTGTAAAAGTGGTTGAGGGCAGAACTATCCCCCTCCTCCTTTCCCTCCCAGCCCCCAACACCCTGCTCCCAGGGGTTGCATAAAACTGGGATTATGCATGTATCCCCATGTGTCAGTTTTCCTTGGAATGAAAGGACCTGTTTCTCTGTGTGAAGGGCCATGTCTCACTCTGAACAAATGAGGTTGATGCAGCTCCTTTATAGCATCTCTGAATACCGAATTTGCTTTGTTGCTGTTGCCACTACAAAGCCTCTCAGCCCTAGCTCATTTCATTTCAAAACATGCATAATGCTCAAGTGTAATGAATATATTATGTAGATATATCACATCTCATTTTGATACTCTGCATTTATTTTTCCCCCTAAACTTTCTACACAAATAGCACTTTACAATGCACCTGCTGTGAACGAACTAAAGAATAATTAACAGTGGTAGGTCTTTTACTGGAAGAGAATACTTATAATCAGAAATAATGTTTAAGAATTTTAGAAATAGTCTGACTTACATAAAGGAGCTATGTTGATTACTTCAGGTAATATATGTAACTTTCAATAAAAAATTACATTGCCAATGTTTGGCAAGGTGAGTTATTTTCTCAGCACAGATGCTCCCTTGTGATATTTAAAAAATACTTACTATGAAATTTTGTAAGAATCATGGCTTGCTTAAATCTAGTGTTTTAATTTAAAATTGTTATTCTTCAATATCTAAACTATCAGGTTTCTAGAAGCAAAACAAGTATACTTTTCAGTAAAAAAGTAATTTTTTTGTTTTCTTAAATTCAAAATTGCTTCTTTGATGACCTACAAGCTTGATTGTAGATAAAAATGCCCTTGCTTGGGGAGCCAATTACAGGCAATTAAGGCCCAGCCTTGTCCATTATAATTTGCATATCTATAATCAGTGTAACTGGGGTTGGTTGACAAGCCAAGCATATGGCAAAATGCTCTGCACAGAAACTACGTGGAAGAGGATGACTTGGTAAACATTTTTTGAGATTTTCCTAGAACTGTTTATTTTAATACCGGATAACTTTCCCCATTGTTTAAGCTTGGGTTTCATTTCTGCAATATGTTTATACTGATAGTTCAAAACAAACAGTTCATCACATTTTCTTTCTTGCAGTAACTGACTGGCTCACGTGACACTGTTTGGTATTTAGTTGCAGTGTCTCAGTATTGCCAAAGAGGAGTTACATGAAATGTTATCATCATGTCTTGCTTAGGAAGTTGCTGTTGGCTTGCTGAGCTTACATGAACATGGACTCGGTGTACATTCAGGATAGCTGTATAGATGACTGCTCCATTTAATTTTCCTGCCATCTAAATGATAGTAATAATTGTTAGAACAGTAATGAGTGAGTTTTACATAACCCACTCTTTCTTTTTTCCTTGCTCATTATCTAAGCAGAATACCATCAATACTTAAAAATATTGCTTAATGATAGTATACTATTAGAAGCTAACATATACAAGTGTTACAAGAAGGTAGATACACTTGAAAAAAAAATAAAAAAGAAGCTTCAACTCACCTTCTTTCCTTTCAAAGTGCCTGTTATTTACCAGCTACATCTGCGAAAGTATGAAATTATGGTCTGGAGTCAGTCAGTCAGTAAAGAAAGAAATTATGAGCATTTTTTCTGGATTATGTGTAACCATTTGATAGTCTAAAGGTTATTCTTACAATAGTTTTGATAAATTATTTTTTGTGGCATTTTTTGTGGTCTTTGTTGACTTCCTTATTTTGCAACAGTGACAACAGAAGTGCTCACCTAGGTTTTAAACAGGTTTTAACCTCATCTAGGTTTTGAGGGGGCTAGTCACTTCATAGTAGAATATGAATTTTGGAAGGACTGGTGTCACTATGTGTTGTGGCTCCACTGGGAACCTGCCTCTTTGCCATCAGGGCTTAACTCCTGTTTTCTGCCATGAAATATAATATGCTTATATGTGTGGAGTGGCTGATTTTTGCCTTGGATTTTATATGGTTTGCTGAAGATGGGAAAATCCCTTACATGTCACTCTTGCTGTGAAGCTGAGTGAAAATATGGGAGAGCAAGCTGAGTGAAAATGTGATGGAGCCTGCCCTGAATAAGGCAGATCTAAAAAGCTGTACTGATATCCTATCAGGCAAATTTGTATTAATATACAGACGGAGACGGTCATTGTGTATGTGACAATTTTGTCATTATTAAGAAACCAATTTTCCCTAATTCAACTATCACAAGAAATAGTAAAAGTTCAATTTTATTTATAATTGTGTTTCATTGGGTATTTTGCAATGTATCCTGTGACTTCAAAGTTCACATGATATTTGGATGTTAAGTGCAACCAGGAGATGCAGGATGAAATTCTGCTAAATCTCACAAACAAAAGGTGGCCATTGGATTTGGAATTTGCTATTCTGCATGTATGAGCATTACTAACATGGCTGTGTAAAGAATGGCTTTCCAGTAAACCTTTCCTTTTTCAAAGTAGACCAGGGTTAAAAGGAAATAGTGAAAAAGTTTCATCCAAAACTGGGCACCAGCTTCCAATTTTGTGTCAGCTCAAATCTGTCTTTATTTTCTAGATTCAGAGGCTGCTTGCTATTCTGGGTGCTCCTTCCTTCTTTGGAGTCAATGAATTCTCATCTCCGAAGCAGAACCGCATCCTAGTGATATTTGAAGTGCAGTTCCCACAAACATATTTTGAAACAAAGGGTGGAATTAGTGGGATTTCTTAGTATACTACTCAATGAGCAAGTATATAAGTATAAAAGCCAAATTTAAGGACTAAAAATAACTTTGTGGAAATAAACTGGCTCCAAGAAAATTCATGTTTGAGTGTAAATCCAAAATTGCTTACATATCCCCAAAAATCTATTGGCCAAAAATATGCCTGCTTTTCAAAGCTTTATTTGTCAAATTGCTCAATACCTTGGAATATTCTGATGTACCCACAAGAAAGTGGCAAGACTTCAAATGTGAAAATGCCTGAAAACTTTACATTATTGGGGAATAATTTATTTGGCAATTAATTTTTTTTAAGAAGCAGAAGAATCAGGGAATTAGACTGAAGGACAGTTTCACACGTTGCCACATTTGGTAGCAAATTACTTTAAAAAATATTTCCCATGCTTGGAGGGAAGGCTTTATCATAATGTTCAGTAGGACCTGAATGTGTTTACTTAGAGTGATGACAGCCATAATTAGGAAATTTCTGGTAACAATAAAATGTTACATTTATTAGTCATCAGAACTGTCCAACCAAGAAGCCCAGTGGGAGATCTCATTTGGAGCACTGAGAGCTTTTCTAAATGAAACTGATATACAGTAAATGCCAAGTCATTTTGAGGGAGCTGAGAACTCATCATTCCCATTCCATTTTGTGGTTTGGAAGCAACCAGTGCTGTGTGCCCTGGAAAAACAAAAAGACAGCCAATGGGGGAAAAGTAATGAGGTTGAGTATGTCAGGCCTGCATCATCCCCCCCAAACTTGGAATTATAGAATCACAGGATCATTAAGGTTGAAAAAGACTTTCAAGATGATTGAGTCCAACCTTTGACCAAACATCGCCACGTTGACTAAATCTTGGCACGAAGTGCTACACCCAGTGGTTTCTTGAGCACCTTCATGGACAGTGACTCCACTAACTCCCTGGGCAGCCTGTTCCCATGCTAAATTACCCATTCACTGAGGAATGGGTAATTTCCTGCCATCCAGTCTGAACCGCCCTTGGTACATCTTGAAGCCATTTCCTCTTATCACTTGCTACTTGGGAGAAGAGGCTAACACCCACCTCACTACAACATCCTTTCACACAGTTGTAGAGAATGATAAGGTCTCGCTTCACCCTCCTTTTCTCCAGGCTTTTCTCCAGCTCTTTCAGCTGCTCCTCATACAACTTACACTTTAGACTCTTCACCAGCTTTGTTGCCCTTTTCTGGACCTTCTCCAGCCACTCACTACCCATCTAGAATTGAGGGGTCTGTAACTGGACGGAGCACTCGAGGTGTGGCATCAGCAGTGTCCAGTACAGAGGGACAATCACTGTCCTGGTCCTGCTGGCCACACTATTGCTGATACGGGCCAGGATGTCACTGGCCTTCTTGGCCACCTGGGCACATGCTGGCTCATGTTCGGTTACTGTCCACTGGTACCCCCAAGTCCTTTTCCACTGGGCAGCTTTCCAGCCTCTCTGTCCCCAACCTGTAGCGCTGCAGGAGGTTGTTGTGACCCAAAGCAGAACTCAGCACCTGGGTTTGTTTAACCTCCTTCTGTCGACCTTGGTCCATAGACCCAGCCTGTCCAGATCCCTCTGAAGAAACTTCTTACTCTCCAGCAGATCAACACTCCCACTCAGTGCAATCCATCAATTTACTGAGGATGCACTCAATCCTCTCATCCAGTTCATTGATAAAGTCTTTAAATAGGACTGGCCCCAGTACTGAACGTTGGGGACCTCATGAGTGACTGGCCACCAGCTCAAGCAGCACCATTCACATTCACACTCTGGGCCCAGTCTTAGGGCCAGTTTTTAACCCTGCAAAGAGAGCACCTGTCCAAGTCATTGGCTGCCAGCTTCTTCAGGAGAATGCCAGTTACCCAAGATAGTGTTTTCTTTACTGTGGGAAATCTCTTAGTGGTGTGCCATGAAACAGTAGTAAGCCCAGAGGAAGACTCAGCTGTCTGAACTGTCCTGTGGAAGTCCCTGTTTCACTTCACTGACCCCAGAAAAATCCCGAGCAGCTGGCTTCCCAATTTAAATGCCTCAGTTAAGTGTGATGGATTTAAGCTTTACCTCTGTCCATGTCTGTATTATGGACATCACTTGTGACTGCTAGGAAATTGTAAACTTTAAGTGTTCTGGTTTTCCTTTTCTAATACTGATATAGCACAAGTACTCAATTTCACAAGGCTATTGGGAGGCTTCATATATTACTTTTTGTGTTGCTTTTGGAGTATTTCTGGTGGAAGGTATTTTGCGATCTTAGCAGTTTATGTGTTATAATAATGTTTCCAATATTTATAGATGACTGTGATATTAAAAATATTTTGGAAGAAAATTTATTTTAATATAATTAACTAAAGTAATGTAAAAAAAATAAGCAGATAAATACAATGAATATACATCTATAAAGCCAAGAATATCTTGCAGGTTGCTGTTGGGTAAATGGGTTATTTGTGTCCTGCTCACAGTCAGAATAGTTTTCATTCTTTCTGGGTTCTTAAAACCTATTAAGCAGCTGCTGATCCAACCTGTATCCATCTAAAATGCAAGGGGTTCTGAGTCTTGTACGGATCGTCATAAAGACCAGTGAAGGATGCCTTGTTTTTCAGAGCTACCATTGCCAAAAATTTTGAATAAATTTTTTTTCAAAGCTGGGGTCATTTGCATGACCTATCACAAGCAAAATCTGAAAGGTGAAGATACTTAACAATCTACTTGTATTCATCTCAATTTACAGTTCAGCTTAATTCAGTCTTATTCTCTGTATTGCCAACAATTGCAGGCAAGGAAGGGGCAGTAAAACAGGATCTTCTAGAACAAGTATCATGGTTTAGTTGTGCTCAGCACTCATCTTTAACACCAGCAGCTCGAGTGTCTTGAATAAACAGTCCTGATGTAAAAGTCTTCCCAGTAGGAATAAGAATTTCTTCTCTTGTTAATGGTCTGAAGTTTGATCAGGAAAAGGAAATTGAAATAGTTTCATATTTCATAGAAAACACCTTTTTCTTATGAAACAAGCTGTACTTTACACAAGTGTATTTTTGTGCAACTCATGTGCATATTTTAGACAGTGTTATGAAACACCAGGGTAGCGAATATTCACTTGGAAGGGTAACTTAGAAATGCCATAAATTGCTGCACATTTGCACTGCATTATCATTTATACTTCTGCACAAAGATCAAGATTCACTTTTCATTTCCTTAGTTAGGAAACAGGTTAATATAAGGCTCTGTAAGTCACTACTTAACTGGGATAAGAGTTCTTATCAGGGACTTGCACCAGTGTAATTATCCCTGTTTAAAACTGATGCAAGTCAAACTCTCACAATTTTCTTGTCTAGACAAGACCTAACAGTGAGTTACACCCAATATTGAACAAGCATATGGTGCAGATGGTCAAAGCAAGACAGGTACAAGGCCAGCTGGAAAGATGCTCAAATTACACTATATAAATGGTTTGCTTTCAGGTTTAAACCAAACCAACCGACCAAAAAATTGTTTAAGATAGTGCTGTAATTACTCAGAGGAAGTCGTATGGAAAATCAGTATTCTAGGCCATGGAGCTACCTGATTGAAAAAATTTCTTATACTTCCTTGACTAGCTTCTAGGAGAAAAAAAAAAAAAGAAAAGAAAAAAAACACTAAGAAAAGGGTAATAGTAAGAGAACTATGCTAGTTTTATGGTGGAATAGATGTGTCTTTAGGAAAGGTACTTTTTTTTTTTTTTTTGCTGGCCAGCCTTCGCGTACGAAGATCCGGGGGAGGCCTCTTTTTCTTTTCAGACCTCCCAGCCTGCGCACTGGATTTTTTAGGTGAGACACAGGGCGCGCAGATCTGAGCCCACCCTTTAATCCCGAGGTTCAATCTGCCGGGCCAAAGCGATTCTGGACAGTGGCAGGGAGGTCCTCCTCAGGACGTAGGCAGATTGCCCCCTTGCAGGGCTAACGAGCACTGCCTGCCCAGGGAGTATCCCCGACCGGGAATTGAACCCGGGCCCCGGCAATTACTGTGCCGTATGCTTAACCACTACACCACCAGGGCTCCCCGGAAAGGTACTTTAAAGGTCTGTTATATGATAGCACGTGGCCAATCACATGATCTGTGTTACTATTCCTTTCTTAAAGGAGAGAGAAATAGGCTGAAAATCCATGTAAAATATTGCAGTTGGAAAATCTGTGTAGAAGATCTATGGGTACAAAGTGGCTGATCAAAAACTCTCTAAGAAGTCTGCAGAATTCCTCTCCCTTTGACACATCACCCTGGTGCCTAAGTGTGTGCACACATACATGCATTTTGATCTTTGGAGTGTTTGGTGATAAGGTATATGGAAATCTGTTTCTAAGTGCTGTGTCTTAAATCCATTCTTATGTTTTATACCAATGTACCTGCTGTCAGTCTGTTGTTCTCTTCAAACTGACCTGTTGGCTTAAAAAGAAATTGATGGCAAGATGAAACCTTGTTTGTTGTACATGCATTAATTCTGTGAGTGATTCCTCAACTGTATTACTGAAAAAACATTTTAAAATAGTGCATTTGCTTTTTTCCTTCCCAGAATGTATATGGAGCAAGAATTTTCATGTATTCTGGAAAAAATACTGGAACTTTGTTCTTCCCATCCCAGGCACGTTTCTGTCCTTACAAGTGCACATGTTGCAAGACAAACCTGATTGTGCTTTGTGGTTGCATGACATCTGCTTCTTTAATAGGAAATGGCTAAGTGTATAGCTATAATTTTTCATCACTTCTTTTAGGGATTTTTATTTGTAAATTCTAGCCATTTGTCATGTTGTCTCTAGTTGTCTTGTTGCAAATAGATGTACCAGGCATTCCTTCTGACATAGAAATGTATGGAAACAACCAAAATTCAGTTGTTCCATCTAGCAGAATTTTCTTCTGATTCTGTTGTGCCTGAGAATTTGGGTCCTGGTATTCCTTCTTCTCCTTTTGTACCAACAAGGCTTGAGAGATTACAGTAGAGATAGGACAAACTCTGAGCATCCTTGCCAGGATGAAATTAAGACAAGACTGGAGAACTGTGGGAGGAAATTGTGAGTATGAGCAGACAACCTTAGAAGGTAACATTTCTGGTTTTGACAGCATGACTTCTTTCACACTAGAACATAGATGATCAGATTGGTGCTAATCCATTTTGAATCTAAAAACTTTTTCTGCTGCAAGCTGATGTGCCATTTACAGACTAATCCTGCCTTCTTTCACTTCTAAATTTCCCTTAAAGGCTTTCTGTATGCAAGAGATTTTTCTTGAAAGATACTATTTAAGTTACAAAACTTAAGTCTTAGGGATAACACTGTTAGCAAGTCGGACTTTTATTTTCCTGACCTGTGATCCACCAACCTAAAAGTGCAGAGGGAACTTGCAAGGTTTCAAAGAGAAAAGCACTGAGTTTGAGGCACTTGAGTGCTTCTGCCCCTATTTTAAATGTTTCAGCAAACTTTGAGTCATTACCAAGGCTCTTCATTCTTCAAAGTGGGATTCTTATGTCCTGGCCATAGATTAAAAAAAATCTGACTCTTGATGTGTAAATTTAATATTTTTAAATGCATTTTTATTTTTGACCTTTAATATACCTTAAATCCACAGAAAATATTTTAAATACCCACAAAATCAAAGAAGAAGTCCTAGTACAATCTCTAGAGATACTTTTACATTTATCTTCAGGATTGTAGTGGACTTGCTTGCCCTCTGGATCATATTATTTATGCATGTTTTAAAGTTGTCAGTCTATGTTTATAGAAGTATATTTTTCTTTTGGAACCTCTTGCCTGCAAATATGGTCTGGTACAGTGGAGATTTAGGAAAATATAATTTAGTTGTTTTTAAATGAGATTTTTTTTTTTTGTTTTCTTTTTCTAGGCAATGTACTGAATGAATATTTGAATTTGCATTAAACCACCCATGCTTCTGTTTAACAGTGATGATTTTAACTTTCATACGTTCAACTTTGAGTAGCTTTAGTCATATTTATCTTCTGAGAATTTTAGTTCTCATGCAGAAGTCTTTTGAAGGAAAGAGAACTGTATGTTTTAAAACTCTGCCATCAGTTCAGTGTGTGGGTAACAGTAAGGGTGAATGATAAGGTCATTTACGTGTCTTTCTCTTCTCGCTTCTGAGTCATGCATTTGAGTCTCAAAAAGGCAATGTTCTTCAAGTAATTATCTCACTATTACTATCAGAGCACTATTTCTAATAAAAAATGGTTTTTTTTTAAATTGAAAAACCTGTGCAGAATTTACTCGATATTTCTGAAATCTCAGATAAATGCCACATTTACAACCTATTTTCCTCAAGTCTCCTCCAACACCAAAGAACTCAAAGACTGCTGCAGCTTTTGAGCATTGGGCATTCATATGTAGATAAAAGTAACTGAAATGAGGAGTTAGGATCACTGCCTTTATCATTTAAGTATATTTATTTGTGTCATAGTTAAATATTTGCCCTTCATAGTCTTAATTCATCAGGAAATTCCTGCGGCTTTCTAGGCCACATCATAAAGTCAACACAGTAATGGGAAGCCCCCAAACCACGATGTCTTTGGTGCTGTGCCTGGAATTTCGAGGGTCTGCTTAGAGGGAAAATTGCTCAAAGAGATGATCTAATCTCTTCCTGAATGAACTATTCCCCTTCGTTCCTTGGCTAAAACTTGGTACTTCACTCTGTGTGTGACTTAGCACAGCAGAGATAAATGGTCAAGGGCCACCTATCTTTCCTGCGTCACTTCTATCCTGTCAATGGGAAAGGCCATCAATGCTCTGCTAGGAAGTTTTTCTGCGTTACTATTTTCGTGTTGAGGAGATATGGACTGCAAAATTCTTTATCACTTTAGCCTGTTAAACACAGAGGCGATGATTAAGGTTGTTTCTCTTCACATTTTTCTTGAATGATCCAGTTTGGTATCTTGGCTTTTCTAAGAATACTGGCCGATGCAATAAATATTCTTCTGTATATTCCTCTGACATCATTGACCTCCATGACATCCCACAGCTGAACCATTACAGCCTCTATCTTCATGTCAGTTGTTAAAAGAACTACTTGTACCTGTACAATGTTTTATGCAGGGAAGCATAAGCAAGACAACAGTATTTGCAGAGGCATGCAAGGGAAGAGGAGCTTGACATGTACCACAAGGCTATCGTTAAAGGCAAAGGATGATTACAGCAGAACTAATTCAATATTAATTGGCAAAAAATAAATGTTACTGCTTGATCTGCTTAACGACCCAGTTTCCATCTGTGGACTGTTGGTCTAGGGAGGGTCAGCTCAGGGAAAGTGTTAGGCACCCAGAGAGATATTGAAAAGGCTAAATATAAGGTGAGAGGTGAGGGGTGAGGGTGGTGCTTCAGAGCAAGAAGTCTGTTGATTCGAGGTTGATAGAAGATTTGATTAAAAACCCATAGGAAGAGTAAATAATACAGTCCACAAATTTGTGCCTGCCAAGGTACCAACCTATAACTAAAGTACACACAATCAGATATTGTGTCCTGATGTGACAGAAAAGACTGAGAAATTACTCTGGTATACAGCATTGTGTTCAGGAAAATGTCCTGAAACCATGTAGATGTAAACTGTTTACTGGTGTGTGGCCCTACAAATGTCGTAATACTGTGTATTTCAGCAGTAGTGCAATCTGCTGAAGAAAAACCCATAATAGTTAAAATAAGACATTTAGTTTTTTAAAAGAATGGAAAAATAATTTTTCTAAATTTAAGAATATAGAAGTGAGTAAGACAAGATGCTCAGAAGCATGTTTTAATGAGGAAGCCAGAAATTCTCCAAATTTTGCTGGTTATCAAGGTATATCTATATCAGGCTGAAAAGCTGAATGGAACCCAAATGCCATGTGAGGCACTACAGGTGGTAATTTGTCCCCAGGAATGCCCTTGCAGCTACCAACGATAATCTCATATGTAGTGTTTGTGTTTGCTGCTTATGACCATTAAGCGAATAAACAATTTCCTAGCATCAAGCAAGCACCTTGGAGAGTTTGGAGTGAGCTAGAGGTCAGGAATACCAGAAAGGCATTTGCCCAAATTTGCCAGTTTTAAATTTTGCAAGATGTAAGAACTTGACCCCAAGCGTGCCAAGGGTCCTTTTTTGAACTGATGGTACTCAAATGTTCCATGAGGCAAGCTCTAACCCTGTAAAATAAATTGTTTTAATTTCATCATTGGAGTGTTAGCACAAGGACATAGCTACTTTTCATAGACTTCAACAAGAGGTAGAATTGAGATGGATTTCTCTGTTACACTAAACAAGAACGTGTATATTTTATTCTTTTGGATAAGTGGATGAGAATGAGAAGTCCAGAGACTTTCTGTAGAGACCAAAGCATCAAGAAAAAGGAGAATTATAATTCCTTGCACAGTTTATCTAGAGGAACATGTGGCATTAATTACCTTCTTTTTTTGCCAATGTATGATAACCATTATGGTACATGCTGTACTACCCATTAAACAGAGCAGGAATAAATTCTATATTTAATTGTTTATTCAACATATTCATATATTGATTTTTAAAGTGAAATAGATGTATTAAAATTAAAAGTAGTTTTAAAATTAAACACAGATAAAAGATAATTTAAATAAAATAATTTGCCTGGAATCTGGTTTTTAAAGCTGGGATTAGTGATTGAATTTCTTTAGAGCTAAACCAGTGAGCCAAAAAAATAATTTGTTATGTTTTAACTTAATACCTCCCATGAAAAAACCCACCTTACAAACCATAAAAATGGGGACAAAAAAATGAAAAACAAAAAAGTTTTCTTGACCCAGGATTTAGTACTCCTACGCATCTTGGAAACATCTAGTAATTTGGCCACTCACCCCCTGGGGTATTTCCTAGAAGCAGAATTGAGCAACACTGAAAATTTTTTTGTTGCACTGTTATGGGTATGAAGATAAGACATGACTTCTTGATCCATAAAATACGTACCAAGTGTGACATCCTTTTCACATCCAGAAGATGTGAATCTTTAAAGACTACTTCAACATTTTTATTTATGATTTTCCTACCAAAATCATGTAGAGCTCCTGAAATAATGATCAAAACTCTGGTTGTTCATCACTAGAATTTGTCCTGTTTGGTTTTGTCTTTGTTTATTTTTTCTCTGGGCTATAACTCACTGTGATGGGATGCTGAAAATGTGTTTTAGGGTAAATTTCCCATTTTCATTATTACTAAGTTTCAAGATGACACCTCAGTGTTATATCAGTGTGATTTTGAGTGCAGTCATGTTTTCACTTCCATAGCAAAATCTTTCAGAAAGGCTATAGGAAGGATGAAGCAAGACTATTTTTAGTACTACTCATAATGCAATATGAGCTTTATATTGTGAGACACCCTAAGTCAGAGTTGCTCAGTGTTTTTTCTGTCAGAACAGATATTAATTTTGGTTTTTCTTCTCTTAGACTTAGCCTGGCATTGCTATTATATTTTCCAGGTGCTGTTATCATGAGACCTTACCAAAGGGGTCAACTAGAGAAGCCAGTCATTTTCTATGGGAACATAAACCCAAAGGAGGTTTTCAACACAGTCCACAAACTCAAACCATTATCATTAAAGAGTCTCAGAGGATTAGAAACTAAAAAAAAAGGTCTCAACTCTCACTTGGAATGTGATGTTAACGAATTCGTATGGAGCTTGGCCTGATGCTGCTAACAGTGAATCAGCAGGAAAAAACTAAGCTCAATTTCTTTTCAGAAAAGGGGTTTTCCCAACCTCAGACCCCTTCTCTTGTCACTTTCAGAAGTGGCAGAAGTTCCAGATCTACCTTTTGCTACCAGCTTTCTGGGTTCACCTACATCAAAATATTCCTGCTCTAACATAAAGGGATTTCTCTCTAGTAAGAAACAGACAGACCTCAGCACTGTCCAGGCAAGCCTATTTGGCAGAACAGGAAATCCCCAGATGGTCAGGAGGAATTTTAAAGCATTGGAGTGGTATGTTGCAAAATGCTAGCCTGGCACCCGCGGAGACTGAAGTCTGTTATTTATAGAAATTCGGAGGCAAAAAAAAAGATGATGTGCTTCCTCGCAATATGTTCTACAAGCATTGCATTGTGTCAACATGAATTTGTGGGGTACAACATCAAGATATGAAATCACAGCACAGTCTCTATTCCTAGCCACTTCTTTCCTCCACATGCCTAGAAAGATACCAACTAAATCTGTGTGCAGTGGCACTTTTATAATAACCAAAAGAAAAAAAAAAAATTCCTGGAACAACAGCATAAGTCAGAAATCCTGTAAACACTGGCATCAGAAGAACAATGCCAATATCAATCTGCTGTAGCTTAAAGAAGGGGACTCCAGCCCAGCCTGTGAGAAGCAGACAAGCTCAGATTTTTTTTGTTCATTTGAGGATAGAATTCAGTGTACAGCTTTTATTATACTTACAGCCTACTCCAAGCACTCCCCAGGCCTGAACGGGGGATCATGAAGTACATCTCATGAGAACAATTTTATAGAGGTATTTTCAGTATTTCCTTTTTATTTCATGTCAAAAAGAACATAAAAGCAACTTTGCATACCTTTTTTTCACTATTCTTCTTTTCAATCCTTTAAAACTCCAAGGAAGAACTGAGGTATTTGTTGAAACAGAAGCACTCAAAATAATCAGGCAGATTATCTTTATTTAAACCTAGTCTTGGATTCTATCTGGCATCTGAGTCATTTTTTGTGGATATTTGAGTAATTTTTTGTGTTTCTTTTGCTGAAGCAAATCGGGAAATAGTTTAGGATGTTTTTTTTCTCAAATACCTTAAAATAGAAAAATCCTTTTTGTTTGTATTTTCTGCAGATATTTGTACATTTCCATGAGCTCTTTTTGTAGCAGAAATGTTATATAGGAGGTTTAATCCTGTTAGAGACTCTCCAGCATGAGGTCTGATATAGAGCAAGTGCAAACCAAAATGCTGTGGCTCCTAGCCAAGAGATTAGAATTCTAAGTTAAATATTGTAATCCTTCTCTTTTTTAATCTATTTATTTATAAATTAATCTTTCTTTTATTTTAAAAATTTGAGTTTTTTCAAGAATGAAAAGAAATGTCATTGGAAAACATTTTCCTGCTGATAATATCAGCAGAATTTTTTTCCCCTTTCACATGAGCTAAATTAGCCAGCTAAAAGTTATTTTTCTTAATTAAACCAAAAATCAGGGCATTGGAAGAAAAGTTACAAATAGTTCTCTTTGAACTCAAATGCCTCTAGTTCAGTGGGGACAGTTTGCATGATCTTTCTACATCAACAACATTCCACATGCATATTCTTTCTATCTTCTTCAAGAAAAAAAAGGAGCTGCAGAAGCAACTATTTCCAGACAAACAGGAGGACACCAAAACAGTGCAGCCCTTTTCTTGCTAGAAAATATACCCATGTACTGTGCCTGTACACAAATGTTACATTTGGGCTTCTCCTTCACACACCAATTTAATACCAGAACCTGATTCTACTCTCACTCAAGTTAGCTCTAAGGCAGTCACTTTGTAGAGGTCTGCTGATTTTATCAATTGAACACATGATAATATTCCAGTGTTTTGTTTAGTGATACACTAGAAATGCATATCTGGATGTTAAAATCATAGAATGGTTGAGGTTGGAAAGGTCCTTAAAGGCCATCCAGTTCCAACCCCACAGCCACGGTCAGGTACACCTTCCACTAGACCAGTTCACACAAAGCCCCATCCAGCCTGGCCCTCGGCACTTCCAGGGGTGGGGCAGCCACAACCTCTCTGGGCAGAGATGCTCTGAAAACCAGAGGCTCACTCTTTCCTGGACTTCTGGAGCCTGCCTGTCTTGTTTGATAGGGTTACATGTCATTCCTCTGGCATCTTACGACAATGATGTCTTTTAATTTCATATACCAGTCACCAAGCCCACGTACATTTTACTTTTGTGTTTCTACACTGCAGCACACTGAGAAAAAATTTTACTGTGAAGGTCATCAGGTAAAATTTACAAAAAAATATAAGGGCTGCTTGAGTGCCCCTCCCCAAAAATGATCTCTCTGCTTGAATTTCTAACCTGCTCATATTTTTCAGCTTGTACTATATTTGATGACAACTGAAGAAATTAATGTTTGAGATACTTTTGTACAGTGCTTTTTGAAAAACCGTTTATTAAAGTTGTAGTTTCCAAACAAAATTTGACTGTTATTGCCATTGTTTGGGATACATTTTGTGCATTGAATAAAATAGTTTGCCCAGTTATTAAATCCAGAAATTATTCGATGGTATTAGTACATGGAAGCAAGTCATGGAGATTTCCAGTATTTCTTTTAATTACATGAAGTAGATAAAAAGATCAGATTAAATCACTTGTCCTTCATAATTTATGACAGCTGAATAATGTACATTAAAAGCACCATGGTGGAGCAGAAATATCTCTGTTTTTAGCACAAATGAAATTCCATTGCAGTAAACAGTCACAGGATTTTTAGTTTGGAACAAAGTTTACTAATGATTGACAAACTTGAGAAGAAAATATTACAACGATTATATCTTAAATTACTGACAATGGTTTACTTACATTTTCTGATATAAGCAAAGCACCTATCTATAGAAATCCCAGCTGTAGTGGTGTCAAAGGCAGAACACAAACTATTTCAGTACCGTCAAGGCTGCATGTCTAACTCTGCTGGTTAAATTTCTGGCCCTATGAAAGTAGCAATGTTAGTGCTGTAAGCTCCATACATGTACCTGCTAGAGCTCTCTTCAGTATGGACAGAGGCTCCATGGTTGCTTTACAGTCTTGCATTCCTTTAAAGAATGGCAAAAATTAATCTTACTTCTCTAACCTTTTGTGTCCAGGATCCCAACACATTTTACAAACATCAGTGAAAAAAAAGATTCGTAACACTCAGAAGGCTTGGAGGTGCCATTAATTATTTTATTATTATCCAGTGGAAAGCCCAAGGTACACAACCTACAAGCTGATGTACCTTCAGGCACTTCAGAAACATAAGTACAGCCAACAATAAACCAAGACCTGAGGTAGCTTCAGTTTTTATGTGATAGCTATCAAAATACTCCCCACTAATACATATAGGTAAATATCCAACTTATGTCAGGTTACTCCTCTCACTGCTGTCCAAAAAATTTGGGGTTTGTTGGCTAATTTCATAGCAAGTGTAAATGTACGCTGCTGAACCGAGGTTAGTGGAATGGTGTTGATTTAAATCAGGTAGGTTTCTGTATGCTCATGCTTACACTAAAACCTCATTCTCGATGATGAACTGAGATGAATTAAGCCTCCTTGATGAATTTGACTACTTTATTGGAATGAAAACTAAACTGGTCAGAGCTCCTGCACACATCCATGCTATTTTCTTTCCTCAATCAGTTTCTAAAATGGCTGTTTTTTTGTATTTCTGAAGAGACCAGCTCTGGTCACAGGACCTGATGTGCAAAGGAGCAGTGCTGTGATGCAGCAATGATTCCTCAGCAGCCCCCATGAGTGGAAACACCAAGCCATTTGACATCTACTTCTGTTTGTCAAATGACACATGGAAAGATGAGCCATTGGGTAAGATGAGCATAGCTAAACAGAGAGATTTGACTGGAACTGAGGAAGGAGAGATTCTGACCAGTGGAAGAAGGGACAGGCCACTCAGGAGTGCTGGGTGATGTCATGAGGTTCTGTAGGGAGGAAATTAGAAGGGCCAAAGCACAGCTAGGACATAATCTGGCTACTGCTGTAAAAGACAATAAAAATATTACTATAATATTACTTTAGTAATTAGACCAGTTATTTCTGGGAAGTGGTTGAATCACCCCCTCCTGCCCCAGAGGTATTTGAAAAATGTAGATATGGTGTTTAGAGAAATGGTTTTGTGGTGGACTTGGATGTGCTGGGATAATGGTTGGGCTTGATGGCCTTAAAGTTTTTTTCCAGCCTAAATGCTTCCATGATTCTATTACTATGAATAAGAGACATGAGTTTTTGCAAAATATTTTCAACCTATGAACATTTTTAAAGTGATTAGTCTCTGCATAGAGTTTTGGATCAAATTTTTCAGCGCACTTCTATTGTTTTATGATACATATTTTTTATCACAGGCAAAGTATCATACATTGCAGAACAAAAAACTATGACAATATGGATATTTAATTGATTTTTCAAATGAGTGACTCTCATTTAATTGATTTTTTAAATGAGTGACTTATTTGCCTAAGACCACACTGTGTGAATTTTCACACACGCCAAGAAAAACAGTGTGTTTTAATATATTTCTATTATGTGCATATTTCCAAACTTACTATTCTGTGTACTATTTTAAATGATTCTTCATTTATATTCCCATTTCTTCTATGAAGGTCTTAGAAAAGCTGTGTTCATATAAATATTTAGAGTAGCATACTTTGGTCTGATTTACAGCTTTTTCAAATATCTTCTCGGTTAGAAGTTTTAGCTTGTTAGGTCAAGCCACTGTGATCTCTGTTGCATAGGATGTAAGGGAAAAAACCATAAAATTACATAAGCACAAGCAGATTTAGTAAAAATATAAGGAATGTCAGCAGTGAAGACATTACTGAGCTGTTGAGTAGAAAATATCAAATTTTTGGTAGGAAGAAGGAATGATAAGAAAATTTCAAGGAACAATATTATTACGTCTGAAAAATTGTAGACTACATTTCAACTAAAAAATTGATGTCTGTTATCAATACCTCAAATACTCCATGCAACAGAAAAAGCAGATTTTACGTGGACTTATGGGATTATCTATATTTTTATAACCTTCTTTATGTTATCAGGGCTATGGAATGTTAATATTAGTTAGATTTTTATTAATTTCACTCTTTCTAGTTACACTTACTGGAATATTCACTGCCCTTGCTTCTGCTTCTGTTTCTGTTTACAGCATCGCTGAGTTCAACAAAATGTAACTAGAAGCAGAACAGGCATTGTTTTCTTTTGCATATGTACACATAATTTTTAACATGTGGTTCCAAGCATATTTTCAAATTAAATTGTCACTAACTTCAATCAATGCTTGTTTTTAAATTTTTTTTCTACTTTTGTGTTTTGCATTTGTTGCCTGAGAGATTCATGGCCAGCTGCAAGGCCCCTTCTTTGGGCAACACCCTAAAGGACATAAAAGAAGGCAGCTGGAAATAAGGGCATCCAAAGATAATTAGTTTCCTTGGTACAAAGGGCTGTGCTGAGAAGTGAACCTGGGTGAGGTGAATACACCTCTAATTAGCAATCACTACTAGCACAGGAGATTTTGACAGTTACTAAAGATCAGCTTTCATCTGGAGGTAGTTTAACTTCTGGTGATGTCACTTTTCCTTTCAGATACCGTACTTGGGAGGGGCCAAAAAATTTACATTTACTCTTATTCCAGCATCTGATCCAAAGAAAGTTTGGCAGCCTTATGTACCCCTTTGAAACAAGATAACTTTTGACAGTATATAATATTTTTCATCTTCCAGTTATGATCAAGAAATATCTGACTTGTGTTGTTGAGCACATTGTCTTCAAGAATATGATGTAAAAAGGATTATGTACCATTTAGGAATTCACATGTGCTGTAAAAGAAAGAATTTGAATGAAACTGAAAACATCTGCAATTTTGACAGACTTGAAATGTATTTTGGAAGACTCATTTAACCACATTTTGTTTATTATTTATTGTCACAGAATCTCCTTATACTGACTTCAGAAAGAACACTAGCTAACTGCATTACAAGTGAAAAGAAATCTGTCTTCCACACAGGCTGGTTTGGTTAAAAGTTGGTATGATGTTAAAGTAATTAGAAATAATATGTCAGACTGTGCTGTTCAACTATCCTGTTAGAAAACATGTATTTTTATTTTTTACTTAGTGATAATGAAAATTGAGATATAATAATAATTCTGATGAAAGCAGGGACAATTTATGTGTATTCATTACTAATACTAACCTCTTTTGCTTTGAGGGCAAAGTATAACTCTTAGTAACAAAACTATAGTTTAATATGATTTTCTTTTGTCATTAAATACTATTCTCAATCTATCTGATTTCATGGAATTAATAGACTGATTTAAATGTTGAATTTCCTAATCTACATACCAAAAGGTTATATAGCAGCAAGAAATGAACACACATTAGGCCTAAACAATTCTGCTGAATATCCTGAAAATTGGTAGATGATGAGGAAACTAGATTTTAAAGATAGGAAGGGAAGTCATTTAATACAGAAAAATCTTGTCTTAATTTTCTTTTTTTGCCTATTTTTATTTTCCTAAGTAAAATAAGCTAGTCACTTTTAGTTTTTTGTCTTTTTCAGTACTCTACACTTTCAGTCATCACAATAGCACTTTCTGGACATTTTTATATAATACAAGAGAAGAATTGTGCAGAGTCCTGTCTCTATTTCTTCTTTCAAACTTCAACTAATAAATATGACATTTGGTGGTAGTATCTTCCATTTCTAGATGCTAAATAGCCATCTGCATCCACAATCTTCGTACAAAAATATTTATGAAAAAACTGCACAGAAAGTTTATTCAGTTTTAGGGTGATGGATTACTTTTGATTTTCAACATTTACAGCACTACCTAATTGTCTTGTTTCTTTCTTTTATTTTTTCTCTTCTTATTTATTATAAATCGATATTCTATGATTGATCTGAGTGCCTCTGTTATTTATAGCATAATTTTATTTCCTCCTTAATATGTTTTTCCTTTGGTCATTCATTGTACATAACTTTCCAGTTGTTGCTCATTTATTCAGGTAGTTTCAGTAATTTTCCGAGACTTTAAAATCAGGTTTCAGTTTTATCGGGATCTATTATTCATAGTTGTCTGTGAAAGGAAATGCAACCCTGGCTCAGAAGCAGCCAGTCTGATGACCTGGCTTTGTGCTGCAGGTCTTGGATTCCCTGAGATCCCAGGGTGCGAAGGAACTGGAGTGCCGAGGAATCAAAGAAACCAGAAACCTTGGCATCTGGATGTTATAGCTCCCACGAGCTTTCAAACTCCTGGCTTTATGGCTGTCCAGGATGAAATTCAGCCAAGAGCTTTCTAACCTTGGAGGACCTGGGAATCTGGGCCTTTGCAGCTGGCAATCCCAGAGCATTCTGTGTCACAGGGCCCTGCAAATCTGCTCAGCGGCTCTTTACAGAACTGGGAGCCTGCAAATCACTTTGTGTTGGGCCACACAGGAGCCTGGTAGTGAAAGTGACAAATCCTGCCTAAAAAGCAGGTTTCCATTGCAATTTTTTTATTTGAACCCCCTTCATGAATTATTTTTGTAACAATAATTTGGAATGCTTTTAAGGGGAAACAGCTTTGGAGAAGTGTTGGCTTGAAGAGCCTCTGTTTATTAATGTTTTGCTCTTGGAAACACTGATATGTGGGACAAGAGCATTTAAGGTATCTTGCAATGACTCCAGAATTGATTTCAAATCATGCTCCAGATTTGCCATAGACAGGATGTGACCTAGATTATTTATGACCTTAAGGTTAGTTCACATGAGAGTGTGCATAGTATGTGTTTATGTTGGAATTCCACAATGATCATAATTCTACTTGCCCTAAAATCATCTGAAGTTTGGCAATGAATTTCAGTAAAAACAAATTAGATGATCATTCAGAAATAAACAAACTCTTTTGGTATGTTGAGTTTGTGTCTTTTCATAATGGCTATGAGGCTTGTTGCTTTTAAAAGTTGGAATGGGGTTTGTGTAATTTATGTCAGAAACTGAAATGAAAAAGAATTCCACAGAAAGTGACAAGGTTTTTGGGTTCCATTAATGTGGATACTTACTGGTTTTAGTTAATTATCTTTTTTCTAAAGGACACACATTTCCCAGAGGAAATACATCTTTAGTTTCTGGCTACAGATGAAGAATATTACATTTCCCTAGCACTTTGAATTACCAGAACTTTGTGTGGGTCAAAGTTAATTTTAGTTACAAGATCATAATTCTAGATCACTTTGGATGAGCCTCCAAACATTCCAATGCTTATTGTATCTTAACATTTCAATGCCTATGGGTTAAGAAATGTATCAACTTCTTTATCGTTGAAAATCTGGGCTAAGAATTCCATAGAGAAAATATTTTGGGTTTAAGATTTCCATTATTTTTTGCTGAGAAGCCACAAACTTTGTGAAACAGTCTTTATCTTAGACTTTGGTGGTTTTTTTATCGGGCTCCAAATTTTCTGAAATTCCGGTGCATGATGAGGCGACAAAAAAGTCTGGATATTGTCCTGCTTAGTCCAGTCTGTTTGGACTCTTGGGTTGTCTCAGCAGCAGTGGTTGTTTGCTTAAAACTACTTACCTTTACTTTGTATGGCAGTCCTAGCACACAGAGGTCTCCCAGCAAGTTTTGGCACTGCCACCCATTATCTAGGAAGAACTCACTCATCATTCCATTCTTCTGTTTGCTCTCCCAGTCCTGAATTGAGAGAGAAGCTACAGCCTAGGACTCTCAAACCATCTTCAGTGAATAGGGAAAGCTCTTGGAGAGGAACTGTGTGACCAGAGCTGCCTGCTCTTCAAAAGCATCAGCTGCTGCAGTTGGACTGGGCTCTGCTTTGTTTGAGTTAACCCTTGTTAACAGAACTCATGCTTTTGGACAGGACAGTGCAGTGGAAAACAGCCTTTGAAACAAAGGTTTAGAACTGCAATTTTTATTTTCAGGCATATGTTGTGGTTTAGGAATGGCATTCTCCAATTTACTGCTCCCACTAAAACTGCTTGCTCCTGTGGCAGGATGGAGGGGGGAATTGGAGGCAGGACAGGCAAAGATCACTGGCTGAGCTAAGAACAATTTACTGGTAATACCAGTGAGATAAGAAACTGAACAGTAACAGCAACAATACCAATGATAGAGGGTACAAGAAAAGGAATGATTCACACAGAACCCCTCTCTCACCCACCCCCCTCTCCCCAACAACAGGCAACACCAGATGATTCTCTGCAGACTGGAACCCTTTCTCCCTGTAAAAGTCTCATTGCCCCACTCCTGGCAATGACCTGAGGTGGTATAGAATAACCTGGGGGTCCCAGCCATGTTCCCTCCTGGGTACTGCAGAAATTAACCCAGTCCTGACTGGAACCAGGACAGCACATTGTTAAAATTCAGTGAGCAGAGAAGCAGTTAAAAATGATGTGAACCAGAGTAACCAATTCAAAGACAATACCTGATGCTTTAAAACAAAGGTAGAAGAATAAAAAAAGAGTCATGGGGTTGAGTTTCTATTGCAAACTTCTTTAGCTGTCAAAACAATCAATACAGTCTATGTTTGATATACCAAGAATAGAGGTATATTAGGTGCTCAGTATAAATCTACAGAATTGAATGTCACAGAATGCAATTACTAAGATGAATATCAAGACATCGAAATAAGATTTTTTGCAAAAGACAGGGTATTATAAATAGTCAAATGAAGTGTTTCAGATAAAGCAGAAACTATTAAATTGATTAAATTTTTTTTTGTCAGTCAAGATTCTGTTCAGCAACATTTAAGTTCAGTGCTAAAAATATGATTAAGGCTCATTGTGATTATCTCTTAAACAAAAGTGCCTATGGAAGTTAGTTATTAGCTTTAAAATCACTTGTGATTATAACATTTTAATCTACAGATTAACATTAGGGCTTGTTACATGAAACCTACAACTATGCCAACAGTGATTGTAGTGGATTCAGGATTGCATAGAAGGGTAAAGGTAGGACCAGTGATAGTATGAAGGTCCTTCTCCTTTTAAATTGATTCTTAATGTTCTGTCTGTGTTTGTCCTTAACAGGGATCTACATTCCTCTAACTAACAAAAAAATAATCCTAAACCAAGGTAACCTCTCAGGTTTATATTTCAGGATTTACTAATAAAAAACATCTACTATACAATCTTTCAAATGATTTAAAAAGACCTATTCAAGAACTTTACTGAGCCTGTCATCTCTGCTGATAAGGTGAGAGGTAGAAGATGGAGGACCAAATGCTCTTCTGCTGGGAAGGTACTTCAGGCCTCTTACTACATGTTAGAGAGTTGTATTTGTTAGGCTAATTTATACGGATCAGAAATATGTCAACAAGGCTTTGATGTATAATAGAATATATTAAGACAAATCACAGCTTTTAAAGAATATTTACATATGACTTTTGTGAAAAGAATATATTTGGTCTCCTAACACTGAGTATATAAAGGCTTATTTTTTCAACTCACAATTCAGACTATGTAAACACCCCAAAGGACTGAAACCTTGTATTGTACTATTTCCTGATGAGCAATACATACTGTGTCTCAAGGGCTATAACACAGGCTCAGACTCTGAGTTTGAACATTATTCCCAAGGTTATGTCTTTATTCCTTCACTGCTTAGGATGCAGATGCCTAAGTGTCTTCTTAGTGAATCTAAATTAACAGCACGTTTCATGTTTATGTATCTAATTGGGAAGTTAGAGAAGAAAGAAACAAATACTGAGTGGAAAACAAAAAGGAAATTATAGGCAGCAACAGGTAAAGATTTGAAAAGATTATTAATAGTACTCCTTTTGTATTATTTTTTTAAAACTCTGTTCACTTCTTCTTCCATATAAAATATTATTTTATTCAATTCTGATCTCACTTCTGCCTGCTTTATAGAACATATAATCAGCAAAAGTTATACAAAAAAAAAGAAGAATCTATATATCCCTAAAAGTTTACTTTGTGCTGAATGTCTGCATTAATAGATGTCAAACTATTTGACCATCATTAAATGGATTTTAGAAAAGTTTACAATTTCAGAGGACCTGGCTAGGAAGCGTTCACATTATTGACAAAGTTTGTGTTCTGCTTTCTGTCAATTGAAATAAACAGCTAGAAAATGTGTTTCTCTGCAGCCATTTTCTGTATTATGTTAAAGAAGATTAAAGGGTGATCATTAATTTGAGGTGATTCCTTTATAAACTTTGGTCAGTAAATCCCTGAATTCTGACAGTTAAATCTGATTTTTTATTCTGATTGTATTAGTAAAAAGAATTCTCTACAAAATTTAATTTTTATATCATGCTGATACAAATGGGAATTGAGATTATTTGATATAGATGACACATAAGCAACTAAGTCAGATAAGGACATCAGTAATCATAAACAGATATGATTGCTAAGGAAAATAAATGCAGGGAATTGGGGAGAGCTGTTTGTAGGGTGGTATATAAATAAACAGCGATAATAAATGGACTATTTTTAAACATAGGACAACATGTTCTTATAAAAAGCTTTGTCTTTTAAAAATCCTTTCTCTTGAAGGATTCAAACAGAGAAATCACATGTTAAATGATATAGTGGAAGAATATACCACTGTAGGTCACACAGATTGGCTGAAATTAATTTACAAGGCGCTAGTCACGACCTGTCACTTAAGGAGTCACAATATTTTCCATTATAACCCTCCCCTGAAGTTTGTCTTTCCTTTTTCGTAATTCATGAACTAATTCACATGTATCACAGGTGTTTATAGAGTTTCAAGGACATTTTTGAAAAATATATTTTATTTTAGGCGACACTGAATGCCCAGTGGGGAGCACGTTTGGCAGATGGTGAAGGGTACGATCCCCTGGCATGGGGATCTGTCCTCAAGGGCTTCACTAGACTAATGTAGCTTTTGTGTGTCTTCTTCCTCCTTCCTCACTTGTTGCTGCTGTGATATGAGAAAAGTGACAGGCACAAACCACAGATGATGGGTCAGTTCAAGAACTAGAATGGCTCAAAAAACTGACTTGCTTGGGCAGGCTAATTGAGTTAACAATGTCTTTTAAAAAAGTCTTCTTCTGAACCTTAAAGTCAATAAACCATTACAGTGGCCTTGAAGAGATTGGCTTTGTTTGCTTGTTTCTGCCAAAATAAGAAAATAAATACAAAGAATATTATAATGTCGTCTTATAAACTGTTATACTGTCACTTGCAAATTTAGAAACTAGATTTATTGACCAGAAGTTCATCTTACATTGCTAATGTCAAGATTTAGGGAAGATGGTGAGTTTTGGAGATGTTTGTTCAACACTAACTTAGAGAAAAAAATGAAAGAGGGTAATTTTTCCCTGACAACAGGGATTTAAAAGTCAATATTCTCTGCATTATGAATAACAGTGGCATAGGCACTCATGTGACTCATTCCCAGAAAACAAAGAAAAAAAGTGAAATGAAATGAATTAATCCCTCTAAAATTATGGGTCTCTCTAAATCTGAAAAATATCAAGAAAATATGAAATAATAATTCCTTTCATGTCATAATGTTGAATGCATCACTTGA
Source organism: Vireo altiloquus (assembly GCA_013396875.1). Taxonomy (NCBI): domain Eukaryota; kingdom Metazoa; phylum Chordata; class Aves; order Passeriformes; family Vireonidae; genus Vireo; species Vireo altiloquus. Next base: position 649,134 of record VZRF01010397.1, on the reverse strand, counting down.
GCTGGGTCAGAGCACACTTCCTCTTAGTGTAGTCAGAAAAAAATATGTTTGTTTCGGCCAAAAAGTGGAAATTTATAGTTATAAAATAACAAAACCATAAAAGCTTGTGAGACTAATACTTATATTTCAGCTATGAAATGTTAAAACTTATGCACTGAGCTGGTCTTCCTTCTCACCTAAGGGGTGCCACAAGCTTTTATATAGGCTTTGGATAACACAGAAATAAAAAATTCTTCTTACTGCTACATTCGATTCGAATTCATATGAATTTAATGAAACCTGGATGTAATAGTTGATTCTCTGCCTCTTATGCTACCTTCTTAGAATAGGGATTGAACATGTTATCAGCTAAAGAGGAAGAACTGTTTACATGTTAACATGTAATGAAAGTTTGAATCACTTATATCCCATTGTATTAAATATTATATTAAATCCTTAATTTGGGCCAGTAACACAAAATCTCTTGCCCTTGAAAATATCAAGGGCACACTCACCTGCAAACTTCCACAGGATGTCATCCATAGGATGTCATATTCAGTTATGCATTTCATTTTCTGAAAAGTAGAAGCATGAATCATGACTTAAAATCATTTTAGTTGAAATTACAAACTGTATTAATTACGTCAATTATTTCGTTTTATGAATTTCCCAAAATAAAGAGTGCAAAACTCTCAAAAAATTTCTCATGTTCTGTTGCTGATCTAACTACAAGCAAGAAATACTATTCATATTATGATCTTAATTAATGATCCGTTTTTTAAGGAATAAAAGATCCAGTATATGAAAGAAATACTATTTTTATATGAAAAAAATACAATCAAATTCTAATGTTTTTGAACTCTGAACAGAGGTAAAGACAAAATTCATCATGATTCTTTACTTTCACAGATCAAGAGATCAAAAATATTATTTCCACAATCTCTGTCATAAGGATGAAAAAAATAGTGAGATTTGATAACAAATATGTCTAGATTTGCAATCACACTTGTTAGAAGAGAAGGAAGTAATTTAAATAGTTTTTATCGTACAAATTTAAATAGTTTTACAAGAATTTAGGAGTCTTTAAGAGCAGAGGGCATTTTAATTTTCTGGGAAAGTAGTAAAAGGACAATTTAATTTTTATAAATACTGTGAAAGTATATACAGCATATATAAAAATATATAAAAGAAACAGTAAGAAAAATATAAATACAAGAAAAAATCTCTCAGTGAAATACTAAGACCTGTATACATTTTAAGAAGATTGTCTTGACTGTATTATGTATTTTGGAATTAAAGGATACCCAATAATATTTCATTTTTTTAGGGTCCAAGTATTTGTTCATATGGAATCTGGTTTAGATACATGTATGAATGTATGTAGGCATTTGTGCATGTGTTTGTATAAATATGTTTCTTCTAGGTTTCAATCCATTGTTTGTTCAAATAAAAAGTTGAAGCACTTGTTATAATAAATATAAATATATTCATGTGAAGTTGAAAGGAAATATATATATATATATGTATGGTTAATATAAATATATTTTCTTCCAAGTTCACAGTTATGAGATCCACTACAGCACTTTGGGCTGACTCCCTGAATGAATTGCTAAGTGTCTAAACTTTTTATTCTATGGAGATAGTCCTGCCATTCTCTTTCAGTCAAATTTCCCACTGAAATCAGGAGTTTAGTCTTAGCAAGATTTTAGGTTTAAGCTTTTTATCAAGAAATAGCTGGCAATAAACCCCATTTCAAAAACATCTGTGGTCTGACAGAATTGTATTCTGATAACTTTTTTTAGACTTACACTTAAAAACCACTCGTGAGCACATGACTTAGAATTAACATCTGGAGGCTCAGAACAGATGCAGTTTGAGAATTAGGTAGCTGCAGAAATGCTTCCCATTTACTGGTGCTCGGGTTATATGGAATTTGCTTCCTGGAGCAGGAATGTGAGGCAGTGCAATGGCTTTCATATGTTTACAAATGGTGCATGACAAGCATCACCGTTCAGCATTGTTTGGGTAAGTTAGACCCACAGGTTGTATACCCAGCATGGATTTTTCCTGTCACGAGGAAGGATAAGCTCATCAGGTCCATTAGGTCAGAGGTTGAATAGGAAAGGCAAGAGACCATGCAAGAGTTCCCACCACTATGCCCGACTTGTAAATAAATAGAAGACTTCAGTCTCCACCACTATCAAGTCTTCTCTTTTCACAAACACTTAATTCAGCAGCACAAATAGACTTTTTTTTTTTTCCTTAAGAGATAAAAAGACACCTACAGATCTTGTTCTGTTTGCCTGGTCCTGTCTGCTTTTCTTTACGATTTGTGTTGATTGATTGCTTCTGTGTTTCATCAATTAAAAATGTTTTAGAGTACAAAGTCTTCAGCATGTTTAATAGAGTCTGGTTAAGTAAACATCCTCCACCAAAGAAGCACGAGTAGAGCTTAAAATAAATATTGCTACTGTGCCAAGTTCATAATTGCTTGCACATTTAGCACTTTACCATAGCCTAATCATAGCCAGTAAAAAAAGAAAACGCTCAGTGTACTTACTGTAATTGTCATGAAACTGTAGCCTTTTAAAAACTGTGGCATACTTATATTTTTTAAATATTTAATTTTCCAGATTATATCATATAGAGAATTTGTTTCAAAGAACAAAAAGGTGAGCCTGAAGGTGAGAAGTGGTCAGGTTTAGTCAATAAACTAGTCATAGAAGTGCTTTTGTAGTAATTTCTTTCTGCCAACAGGATAAATTTTCAAGGATACAATGTGAAAGGATCTTATGCATCATGATTCTGTCACTCCTAATATTAAGCACTTTATTGGAAACGCAGACTTTCATTTATTATTTTTAACTGCAAGAGACATAAAACCTATTACAATTAGGTGACAGATACCTGTTACAACCAAGAAAACTGACCCTAACAACTGGATTATGTGAGAGATTTACACATTAAAATCAATGCAAAAAAAAAATACTAGAAAAATATATAAACTGTTAAAGTTATGTAAATGTAATTTCTTCCAAATTTAAGATATTTGAAACTATTCAGTTGATGCATAAAATCTTTATGGCATATTTGTACGAAGACATATATATAGGAAATACGATTTCTATAAGAGAAATTAATAATAAGCTTCAAAAAATAATAAGGAAACAGGATATAAATCTGATGAGTGATAATTAACACAATGTTAGAAAAAAGTAGTGTGTAAAATATCAAAAATTAAAAATCCTGTTTTCTAATAACTGCTGACTCTACGAGGAAATGCTGGTCAAGATTTTGAAAAGCCGTTAATGTTTTGTTTGTATCTGCTGCTGATAACAATTAATTCAGGCATTCAGGAGGAGATCTGCTTTTCGGAGCAGAGATACTCAAGTTTTCAAGATTAGCAAGGCTTAACAGGAAAGATATGCTCAGACAGACTTTGCATGAGCCTCTACAGGAATCGAAGGTAAACTTGCTGCTGATCATGAAGGGAATCTTACATATGTGGTCTTAAAATGTGGTCTCTAGGTCATGCCTCATTAACTTAACTTTTCTAGGGTGTATGCTTGGCAAGTTGGATTATATCTTATGCATCTATGGTGTCTATTTAAGTTGCATCAGGTCCAAAACTCCAGGTTTGTCTACCCTTAAACTTCTAGGAAATTTGAGGTTGGAAATAGGCATATAGAAATGAAATAGCTGTGTTTACATGTTTCTGGAATATTTTTCAGGATGGTGCAACATTTACCTTTCATCTGTGACTAACTTTTTTTTTGTTAAAATTTTTTCACATACTTCTTCTTCACATACATGTCTTCTCTATCACTGCTGAAAACCTCATTTTCAATCTCATTGTCTAGAGTGAGGATGTATTTTTTTATACAATTGCTAAGATATTTGGGAAGGAAAGTAAAAAGTTCTGAAGAAAATGGTTGAAGTTTTTCCCTTTCCTAAATTTATCTTGAGCTTAAACTCCAGTTTTTCTGTCTGCAGCCTGTTCTAGTTCCATTTTTCTTTCATTTTCTCTTCAGCACTCCTCTGGGCCCATGAATTTTGAGCATATTAATAAGTGTTTTACACTGGAATTCAAAACACAAGATAGCTCTATGTGTATGATTGAGAAATCAACTATTTAAGATACAGATTATTTTTAGAATTTCTGCTGATTATATTCGTACCATGCTTGACCAAACCACTGGCAAGTAGGGTTCTTATTTGAATTCCAAACAAGAATATATTTGCTATATTAGGAGATGTTCTTTAACATACATGAAATACTAAATTTTATATTTGTTCAAGCATGCAATAACCATTCACTAAACCTAAAACTAGGTCAAGAAAAGTTTTCACATTACACGAGTCTGTATGCATTTGGTTGAAATAGTGTCACAACACTTCCAGGGAATTCTTACAGTTTGTATTGCGTAAGTTAAAGGAAGTTTGCATTGTGAAGTAAAGAACTGATCTTTTAATTGGCTACTTCAATTAAGAAAACACATTAGATGTTGCAATTTCATAGCTGTGCACTGATACAGTGCATTTGCTTGAAGACATCACAGCACTACAACTATCCCAAAAATGAGTATCCCAACACACTGTTCTCCTCAGCCAACAGGAGAAACTGAAGCGTTACAAAGAAAGGAAACTAACACACATGTTTTCATCACTTAGTTTAGTTAGTCACTTGCTTTGACAGTAGATTGAAAAGTATATTAAATTACATGCCATTTGTAGTTCAGTGACATGAGAATGAATATCTGATCAAGAAGGATAGATTTTTAAAGAAAATTTTATCTTTTTGTGAGAGGATCTATTGAAAAGCATTTTTCTTTATTTTTAAGGAGGTCTTTGGAAAATAAAGATAGGCTGACCCAAGTTAAGAAAGTAATTTCTTAGTGGATTCTTTCTCTCTGTTATTTTTTTTTGTTACTTTGTCTAATATTCCTTTTATTTCTCATCTCCTTTTATTCCAAAACATGTATACGTTGTAGAACATTTAATAGGCACGTAATGGTGTTTTAGAAATTTTGGAGTATGTGGCTAAACTGTAGAAGCAGGAAAAATTTACATTACAACACTGAAGATATCTTGAATTCAAAGGTAGATTAGTGTAAGAATTTCAATTACTTTGTGTAGATGTCCAGATTACATAGTCTTTTTTCTTCTACCATGGTTCTTCTGGACGACAGCTGCCCTAGTCTGTCTATGGCTTTCTTGTATTGGGGAACCTAAACCGGGATGAGGGTTGCAGATATGGTCTTTTGAGTTCTAAATAGTTCAGGGCTGTTCTCAGCAAAGTGCCAAGCAGGGAGGGAGCCTCTCAGCCTGCAGATGTGATCCTTTACTGTGTTTGTGGCTGGCCTTCACTGCAAGGACATCCTCTCATGTGGCTCCTCTGGGATGCCCAGGGGCTCCTTCTGGGCCCCACAGCCACTTGTCCCTGCTCTGCACTCATGCCCTGGGCTGTCCCCTGGGGGTGAATGAGCTTGTGCCCACCAACGCTGCACTTTGGGACAGGCTTCTGTCAGCCCATTTCTCTGACCTGCTGGAGTCACTCTGAGCAGCAGCCCTGCCCTCTCACACGCTGACTGCTCTCTGCAGGCCACCTGAGTATTGGCTGATTGAAATGTTTGAATGTTTCTGTTGCACACTTTGCCAATATTTAGCTTTAGGAAATAGTAGGCTGCACACTGACCATCTACAACATGCCACTGCTTCATTCAAACAGTTCCTTGGAGTTGGATAAATTTCTCAGTCAAAGTCCTCCAGCTTTTAGGTCCCTTCTGTCTCTAATTCAGAAAATCCAACACCTCTTCTTGAAACAAAATCCAAACTTGGTTCTGCTTTCTTTGTGTGTCTAAAGATCTGATGCATTAAAATCAGGGGACTGAATACAAATAAGGGCTTTTTTTATTTAAGTGAAACTACTGGTAATCAGAGGAATATGGGGAGACTTTCAAAAGAATGCAACTTTCAAGGGGTGTCAGGCCAGAACTTGTGTGTCTGGCTATCTGAGATCTTTCTTGGTGCCAGGATGCTTTTTAGAAACAAGACATGACAGATTATGATGAAGCAGAGTGAGGCAAAGCTGCCTTAAAACCACTTCCACAACTAAAATAACTGAGTTAATGGCTGAAGTGTACTTACAGATTTGTTTTAACTTTCCACAGATAATTGCACACATACCGTTGCAACTGTATTGTATTTTTATTAGGGATTTATCCTGTGTTGAAGGGAATATTCAGGACTTTTAATGACTTTTACATAAAAAGATAACATGAAATTAAATCCACATAAAAATTAATCCTATAATCACTTATTCTCCTCTATGAGCAGACAAATTGGTCCTTTCTGTCCTTTACAGATGACTTTGTGTTACAATGAACGACCTAAATTTATCACTGAATTGAAAAGGTTCCATTTTTCTGCCTATCTAGATGCCACAGTGCCATACAATCTCCTCTGAGAGGGAGCAGAATTGTCCTCCCAACGCCCTTGCTCAGGAAGAACAGCATCATTTTCTCTGCGGTATTGAGGGAATGGTAGATTAAGTGACTTTCTCAAGGACACAGGAAATCTGTGGTAAAGCAGAAAAAGGAATCCCAGTATCATGAAACTCTAGACAGCAGTGTTAATCACCAGACCACCAAAGCTCAGGCCTGAGGCACACTCTGCTGAGGGAAAAAAAAAAGTCAAACTGAATGCTTCAAATTGAAACCGGTGGGACTTCCAATGCCTTCCTTTACTTCCCAGCAGAGCTGCGTGAGATGTCCTGAACTGGCTGACTGCAAAAGGAAAAGCTCTGTAAGACACAGAGTGCAGGGTGTTACAGGGGACAGCAAGGAGAGGGCTTTGTGGACAGCACTGCATGCGCCAGCGCTCACGTGTGTTGTCAGCACAGCTCCTGTGCCAGTGAGGGAGCATGCAAAAAAAAAATAAACAGCTTCAGACCCCTCTAGGTGGGCTTGCACTTCACATTGGCAGACCACACCGGGGGAAACAAGACAAAAAATGAACCTGAAAGTCTAAGAGGGCTTTATTTAATAGCCTGTGTGGCCTGTGGTTGTGGAGCAGGTGGCACAGAAGACACCTGGACTCTCTTGTGCAGTCCAGCAGTGACAAGGGTGGCAGTCACTCAAGTACAGCACCGACCAGGGGCTGTGCCTGCATGTCACACCTACCACCCTCCCATCACACCTGCATGCCTGGGTAGGATGGACAAACCCCAAGTTATCTTGGTTGAACTCAGGATAAGGTGGAGACAAAAATGCAGAGACTGTTCAGACCCACTAAAATGACACAGGACAAGTGAGAAACAGCAAGAGACTGTCCACAGCTTCCTTCCTTGGGCAAGACCAGTCCATTTTTGAACAGTCAGGTCATGTATGTGGATTTTGGGAAAAGTCATAATAGGAATTGGGAAAATCTGCCCTCATTAGTGCTCCAGTTTCCTCTTTCCTCTATAGGGGAAGACTTGTCCCCTATATATGTAGCATCATGCTGCAATTCATTTATCTAACTGATATTTCAGTGCAAGAACATTTCCAGATGGACCCTGATTAGGATTTGACAGCCCCATACACCACACACACACTCACACACACACTCAAAACCCCAGCTCTGCCCCCATTCTGTTTTCTTTGAAAATAAGCTTCCAAAGTGGAGACTCTGATTCAGCCCAAAAATCAGTGGTTAAATTGGACATACTGTTTGGAAAGAGAGGATTATACCCATGGGTGGTCAAGCTGATATATTTTAGGGTGAAATTCAACAGTCCTATTGGAAATACAGATAAAGGAGTAAGACAACGCTGGAACACTTGAATTTCTTCGTGTTTTTACTCCCTTACAAGAAAATTAATTAGAGACTAATCCAAATATCAACAAGATAAATGATACTATCCCTTTCTCACTAAAAATTTTGATGAAGTCACAGTGAAAGATATTGTCAAGGTTTACTGAAATTCATAACACTGTAACACTGTCACCTGAAAAATGTTAAACAACTTTTGTGAAGTGCAATTTCTAAGAGGTAATAGAATAAAATCCCCAAATTACTCATTTCAATTTCAGTCACAAGACACAGTATGAAGTAACAGATTTACCTGTGCTTCAGTGCTTAGCTGTGGTAGGTAAAAGCCAAGGGAAAAAAATGCCTTCATGTCAACATGGGCAAATACCTTGAAGAGAGAGTTTGGCATCTGATTCCAAATCAAATTTCATAGTTAGATCTTTCCTTTGGCCCTTTTAGTCACAAACATAGGGCTAGAAGACCTCAAACAACATGGATTTATTTGAATTTTTAAGCTTGGCACAGATTCTGACAGTCACCAGCACCAGATGTTCCTGAAGACAGCCTTATTTATTTTTAACTCTGTTGATAGGAGCCATCTGCTTCCCAAATATCTCATCTAAAGAATGATGGTAATATATATTTAATAATTAACTGGCAATGAGCTGATCTGAGAAACTTTATAATTGAGTAAGCATTTATAAATCCATTATTTTCTTTCACTTACCTAACAGGATTTTAAACTTTTGGGGTTTGCAAACCACAGTGTTTTCCAGTGTGATATGAGGACCTTTTTGATATGAAGCAAAATTACTTTTTTGATACTTTTCACCAATACTTCTAGAAATATTATGAACCAAAAATCAGTTGAATATACCTTAAAAATACTGTAATAAGTATATTGCAGTAAAGTAGCAAAAGTATATTTAGTAAAGATAAAATGGCAGCTAAATCTTGTAAAAGACAAAAATGGAGCAGAGCGAAAAAGAATCAAGTTATACTTTGATAAATTTGCTTTCTAAGTTCCCCCGTGATCATTTATACTTTTTTGAGTTTCACTTATTTTATTAATGACAAAATAAGCCACTCCTAACAACAAATGTTCCTGTTCAAAGAGAATAATGGAGGTTTGTGAAATTTCTCATACAAATCTTAAGCAGGCATCCTGATCCCAATTTTCCCTCTGTTGATTACAAAGATCCTTTTGGCTTTGATGCTTTTGTTTCTTAGGGATTTTGGCCAATACATCTCACTGTTAAGAATCACTGATGATCTATGATTCATAGTTGAATGTCAGCACCAACTTTGAAAACATGAATGTTCTTTTCTTCAGCATTGCTCTGAAAATCCCTTGAGAAGAGAAGAACTGTCTGGCCCTTCCATTTCCAGTCTGAGCAGGAAGTTCAGGGAAAAAAGAAAGCTAGAATAATACCAGAATATTTGTGCAAAGTTAAGACAGAATCTGGAGCGAAACCAATTGTATGCTGTCTTCTTTTTCTTTTTTTAATTAGGCGTGTAATGCTCATGAGCAGATGATTTTATCCTGGTGCTTTGGTCACATCTCAAGGTTTCCACAAAGACCTCTTCTGTAATGAGAACATGACTCTCAATCTTTTCAGTCTTTATGGTCTGCACAGCACAGAGATGTCATGTGGATTTATTGCACCCTGAGAAGACCACCGAGAAGTTGGGTTTGGGAGACACAGCCAAAGGCTGAGCTCCCGAGTGTGCTGGATTAGCCACCCAAGCCACAGCACACACACTGACCCATGTCAGCTTCTCCTCCTTCTATGCCCATCCTGGTCTCGTGTCCCCAGTCCTGCTGCTTTCAGAGTCATGTGGAGAGTATGGATTTTGCTAGCTATGAAATACAGAGGCAGAAAGGCACTTTGTATGTCACAATTATTTTTAAACACCATAATGCCCCATCATATTTAGCTACGTATGACCATAAGATATCCTAAGAAAAACACAAACAGTGAAACTGCTAAGGTGCATCACATCCCTCTTTTGTGTCTAGAGTAGTCAATGTCCAACAGCACTGGTTTATGCTGAGTTTTTTATTATTTTTACTCAGAAAGACATTTCCATTAGTTTTTGCTGACCTCAGATTTAATTTTTTAACTAAATATTTTGTGTTTTGTAACTTAAATCTTAAGCAAGGACAAAACCACTCAAACTCCAGTGTCGTCTTTGAGTTATATAGGCTGGCAGATTTTAAAGGCTGTTTTACCTGCCTCAGCATGAAGGAAAAGAGGAAGGATGAGTGAGAACGAATAATGGGGAAGATGAATTTCCAGGGGGGGCACAACTTACCAACTCTATACTGTAGGAAGAAGGAAATGTGTGGAAATAAGATCAAGGTAGACTTGTACAAAAAACAATAAAAGAGTGGCAAACAAGAAATTTCTCAGTGTGACATTTCTCTTTGCGAAGCTGACTCTCAGAAGAGCTCTGCATGTGGCTCATTAAAATTCTGCAGTTACAGTCCACAAACAGAGCAAGACACAGGTTGAATAAAGGTCTCTATAAACAGGGAGTTTCAGGGGAAAACAGGCTGCTTTGTTAAAATCTGAGGGTTCAGTGTTAAAAACCATACTCTCGGTAGTATTCCTGTGGGCTTCAATAGCACGATGGAGTCCTCAGGACTGTCTAAAGATGAATCAGCTCTGCAGACTCATCAAAAACCTCAGAAATTCAAATATTCACTCCTTCTTCACCCTTTTCCCTCAGTATATTGCTGACCATGCATATTGCTCTCTTCATTTTTTATTGAAAATATGAAAGGGCACGTGAGGCCAATTCTGCACGATATTATTTGCAATTTTTCTGTAAAAAACAGGGAATTTTATTTTACTCACAACTTGACAGTAGAACACTAAATTTTTCAAAAGATAAGAGGTTTTAGGACCTGAGAGGAACAGCTAGCCAGACCTCATAAATAGGTTATGTACAAACCCATAGTCTACACTTGATCTGGACTATATTTTCTAGAAGGTAATCAAAGGAGAAATCTTGATTCTGCCTTCTCACAGACATAAACAGGTAGCAGGAAGGAAGAACTGAGTTCCATAATTTTTTAGTTTGATTTGGTTTAATTCATTGCAAATTCTACCCTTAATTATAGTTTATGAACATGAGTATACACAATAAAACACTAAATTCTCTACAACATTTTTCTTTAAAAAAATAGTATTTCCTTAATACTAACATGAAACAGTTGCTCCAGAAAGTCCAGTGCTGTCCTCCCTTCTGCTGTCCTCCTTTCTCGGGCAGCAACCCCCTTCCTTAGCTTCATCTGGATTTTATCTGAGTAAAGAGCAGCACTATCAGCTCCTGTGGACTGTGGATGAAATAAATTCAACAGGAAAACCCATTAAGACAACAAGTCAAAAGGGATTTTTCTGTCTGTAGTGTGAGAGATGTTGACAGCAGCTAACCTTACAGGCAAGCTTCTTGCTTCTATGTAAACCTGTTCTCTTTCAGGTTTTTGGGATATGTTGCCAAAGAATTTTGGCAAAGTCTATATTTGCCACTGCTGATCCCTTTTAATGAGGTTTGTGGGTCATTTGAAAGATGCAAAGCAAAGTGAGACTTTGCTTTTTGTGTTTTGCCAATTTCATTATGCTTTGGCTGGTAGTTAAGGGTCATTTCCAAAAGCCTAATGGACATTTTTATTAGGTTTCTACAGGGGTACAACTTATATTCTTTTCCTGGCAGATTTCCATATTCTCTGTGACTAATGCAACCGCTGTTGTTTTTTGACAAGAGTAAAAATAGACAATTTTTTCATTCTCCAAGGAGAGAAGCTGTCAGCTACCAGAAGAATAAAGACTTCCAGTGTTTACCTTTCCACTCAGCCCAATGACTACTTAGAGGCAACGTGGATTTTTAATCGCTAGAATGAAAGCCTATGCCAAATGGCATGCATGGACTGAAAAGTAAACAATTTGCACATTTATTCTTGCCAGTCCACCTTTTCTTCAGTGGCAATTCACTATGGAAACAAGTAAAGATCACTTTAAGATGTCTATCAGTATGTCAGCCAAACAGTCACCTTTTGGCTACTATTTGAAACGTTGCTATGTCGTCTGGACACACTAAAGTGAATGCCAAAGTGATTCAGAGAGCCTAGAGTGCCTGGCTATTTATTGCTTTTAGGATTGACCTGATGTATGTATGCAGACAGAATTGCCAGTGGAACCAAAAGGGCCTTTTGGGGGTGTACAGAATGAGGGATGGTGTTGCTTGGTGCCAGTCATCTGCTCAGTGGCTGGTCTTAGGAAATGGCTTGAATGTCAGACACACATTTGAGTGGGAAACCTCAGCACCCCGGTCCCAAGACAGCCCTGCCAGGAGGATACTTTGGCCCTTTCACAGAAGTGGAGAGGGGAGATTTTCAGAATAATGGGATCCTTATTTACACTTTAGTTTTTTGCCTGGAAGTCTCTTAAGAGAGGCGAATAGAGCAAGAATTTCTTGTTTGTGCATCTCACAGCCATCAGAGTACCCATCACCTTGGCATCAGCACATGCAATGCTTCTACTCTGCAGGATGCTCTTCATGTGATTTACCACTCAGCTGGACTAGCTGAAATATAAATTTTGCTTTTCTTGAAAGGAGTAGTATTTTTGCTATGCGTGGCCTTAGGGGACCAGATGCATTATTCAGGAGACAAAGTAGGGCAGGGAGAGTGTGATATTCTTCATTTACATTCCAGTAAAAGTAGAATTGTTACAAGGATTTGACCCTAGCAATTGCTGAATATGCCTGGAAAGTGGAGGGTCAGACGGTTTTCTCTTCTCATTGTTTCCCTATCATGGTAGCACAAATTCATCATTTATTGTCCCTTCAAGCATCCAGAGTGTGGTCCACATTTCTTCTCATTTGGATGGATTGTTGCTTGAGAGGATTTCATGGCAAGTGCCAACTCATGCCACTGCAGACAGACTTTTTCTGCAGGCTCTGGACCTCCTGTGGGCTGGTGGCCCCTGTTTGTTCTGCCAGCCTCTGCAGTGATCTGTCCCCACCACTCAAAGGTCAGTTCCACAGGCAGCAGAACTTTTCATGAGTTATTTTCATCTTCAGAGAGGTTTTTCTCTGTGAAGACTTCTACAGTTCTCAAAGACGTTCTACTCTATCCTTCAACTGGAAGGATAGAGGGGAAGACTCCTTGTGCTCCTTACACCTTCAACATCTTTCTGAAGTGTTGTTTTGCGATATTGTTCCAACATGGATGATTGATTCTACCAACTTTGTACCATTGTTCTGTTCTTGGTCTTGACTGCTTTACATGGAGTCTTCTCCTTGCAGCCCTAGGACACTGTATTGGTTCCTCAGGAGCACATTGGTAACAAGGGGAAGGATCTTCCTTCTGCTCTGAGCAGAGACAAGAGTCCAGTCTCCCCTGTGAATCAGCCAAGCCTGTCAGCTCAGGGTTGGATGCTAAATGAACTTCCATGTCCAAGGCCTTAGGGCAGGACTGTCACTTTTCATCTGTCGGTGTGCAATGCTGTGCATCACTCTCTGCTCAGTTTCCTGGACAGCACACTGCTGTATGAACTCTCACCAGATTTCTGTGTGCCAGTCCGCCTTCAGACACGGCTCCACGAGCACGAACTCAGAAGTTTGAGCATATTCTGAGAGGTTCAGCCTGCCATGTGTCAGAGCTGCTGCCAGAACTGCTGCCCTGCACCATTCTCTAGAGCACTGAGCCCTCGCATTTCAATAGGAGATAGTGCCATGTCTTCCTCAGGCACTGAAAGAGCAAAGTTGGGGCACATTTAAAGTTTCCAAGGGTCCAAACACGGACGTGCTGGTGGTTCTTATACATATTAACATTCCTATACATATTCTCATAGGCATTTTACATTTGCCGAGCTTCAGAAATATTATAATTTAATAAAAAAATCTTTTTATTCCACCTTTCATTTAATTGCCTTCAGAATATGTCTTGATTTTTCATAGTTAATCCTTTTTTTTAGTGTCAGCAGCTAATATGTGCATTTTTAAATGCTCAAATTAACCACTTTTAAAGAGATAAATATTTTTGAATGTATAATTTTAGCTCAATGGATCATGTAAAATAGGTCTGTAAAATAATTTATCTAATTTTTCATATAAGTTTATCCCAAACTAGTGTGTAAGTTATGAAACTAGCATTGAATTAAAATTAAAAGCTATTTCGTGCATCATCTTAATGTTGTTGTTATAACATCTAATGTGTTACAGAAGCACAGTTAAAATTTTCTTAAATAGATTGACTTACTAAGTTTAGGAGCTCTCTGTGTCTATCTCATGATGTTTCAACACTCCAGGAGTTCCAGAATACTGTGGAAGTGAGAAGCAAAACTCTCCCAAGCACAGTGGCCTCCTGTGGCGATTTGAAATGTCTTGGTTTGTCACCTCTTTTTTTTTTCTGACTACCCAGCTCTCTACAACATATTTATAGTATTAAGTTGTGACACTCCCTTTGGTAGTCACTTTCTATGTGCCCATGTTTGTTTCTTATATTTTAAAGTGAATTGTGTTTTGACAACATTTAGTTTTAGCTGTCGGGATAGTTTGAATCTTATGGCAGAATGAAAGAAAAGTCTTGCTGTCAGAAAGTCTGGAGTCCAGTGGTTTGATCCTCTGATAATTTACTTTGTAAACAGAGCAATGCATCCAAATTATGTTTTGTTTTTAATAGAACTGAAAAGTGGTGAAAGAATACATTTCATGAACTCAGTGCAGCAGTCAGACTTCCCTGCCAGCTGTTGTGCTAATATTCCATACTTTCTGTTGAGGAATCATATTTGTTTTGGCACATTGTTGGTGCACTCTCATCACTATGGGACCATTAACCTACTGCTGTCATCTCTACAGCGTGGACCTGTCTCAGCTGCACGTGATGAGTCAGGTAGGGTCCTGTATGAACTTCAGACCTGGTGATTCAGGTTTCTCCTCTCAAAAAAGAGAATAATTACATTTTTTGCTTCTAAATGCTCTTGCATGGATAAATACATCACAGAATGAGAGATAAGAAAATAACACAGCCATAATTAGAAAGGGATAAGCTGATGGTATAGGAATAGGTCTAGTAGATCCATTTGGCTCTAAATAACATAAGGGAGTTTGAATATATTTTTATTTAAATAATACAGTAGAGTTTGACTGAAACTTTTTGACAAAATCTTAAATAAAAGAGTTTTAAAGCAATAAAATTTGCATCAACTTTCCAAAAAACAACCAAACACATATTTGAGGGTGGTTGGTTTCACAAAGACATTTATGCAGTCACCCTAATACCAGCATAGAGCCCTAGTGTCTTCCAAAAATGTATAGACAATACCACTATTCTATGGAAGGTTTATATTAAAAATATCATCTTTGTCTGCATCAGTGAAGGATTTTATGCCACCTTCACAACTTCAAGCATATATCTAAGAGTTAGATATATCTAACCATATCTAATGGTTACACATTCAGAATATCAAGTGGCTAAACCCTCTAACTCTCAACCGTGGAAACAGACTTATTTCAGTTTTTCAGCTGTAAAAAGAAACAAAACAAATTTTAAATTAATGAAACTCCAAAAATTAAAAATCAGTATTCTGCACCATGACTTCTAAAATGTAATACTGTCATATTGCTCTGTGAGTTTCTGCTAATGACAATGAAAACCACATCCAGAGCAAAGTCTTTTGCAGCATGTAAGTCAGAGAAATAAAGAGTTCTCAGGATCATCAGAGAAATAAAGAGTTCTGAGGATCATCAGTGTAGATCTGATGACGTATTAATGTCAGGGATTTAAGTGATTACACTACTAACAGTGTTTACCTGCGGGCCCTGCCCCTGAGCTGCACTGTGCTCAGTACAGTACAGCAGTGTGTCTTTTCACTTTTCTGAATAGGAGAAATTTTACTGTGTTTCAGGCACTATCAGAGTTACAACACTGGACAGTCAGCTCACAAGGTCTGTAATTTAGATATGAAATTCCTCCCTTATGAGTAAGCAAATAAAAATAATTTTCTGGTACAAAAAGCAAAGATGTGTCTACTTCAAGAACCTCTGCTTCTTTCATGGCTGTAACATCTAGGTGTCTCTGGGCCATTGGCACAATTTCTGATTAATTTTATTTGCTAATTTGTGTTCTTACCAGACTAAATTTAAATGTTTCAGAAAATACAGGAAGAACAGCATTGACCGGCCTGAAATAAAAAATGGGTTAAAGTCGAGCTTACTTACCAGCCTTCTGTAGTTAGAAAAATTTAATTGCTTTAAGTTGAAACATACCCCACTGGTTTTAGAATGTTTTTATGAATGATTCACAACTGTAGTTTCAACTTTTTATGAGAACTGATGACTCATTTATAAGTCTTTTTTGTTTTCTAGATCTACTGAGTTTTTGAGAGCTTGTTCTGTAACAATGATTATTTTTACAGACTTGTTCTACTAGATGCTTACTTCATTGTCCTCGGTTGTTAGAAAGGTTTCAATAAGAGAGCTAAATTAAAAAAAAACAAAAAAAAACAAACCCCTATTGGGAACACTTAGAGCTCAGGATTTATTTTATTCACAAGTAAATGTGAGATAATCCCTTTTCTTGCAAAGCAAACTAAAGTATTGGGATGGCAAATGAAGATAGTAGCACAGTAAGATCTAGACCACAGGAGTTTCTAATTTGTACTGTGTCTATTCAGCTTGGCACTATAAAATGAACTTTTCCATTATGCCTGTTTATCTCAGAAAAATCACATGCTATTTTTCAGTTTCCTTTCAAGGATCTGTGTGTCATGCAGCGATTGCTATTGACATGGGCAGCCCCATGTCAAAGTTAACACCACAGGATCACATTTTCTAACAACTTCAATTAGAAGCTAGCTAAAATCACTTCTATTTAAAACGAGAGAGGGGTTAGCAAAACAAGCCAAAAATAAGCTGCAACTACCTCAGCTCTGTTATTATTTGATAGGACATAAAGCATAGGAAAGGGAACTATACTAAGTTTACTGTTCAACTACAGGCACTTGAGCTGCTTGGGTATATGAGGAGTGCAGAAAATTTACACAAGCAGTGAAGAGGGGGGGGACCTGTGAAGAGTAAGACAGATTAGCAATACTGTGAGTCAGCTTTTACAGACACCAGCATGGGCTGCCTCAGGCAGGTGGCCTGAATAATATCTAGGTTTGTGTTCTTTGGGGATGGCCTGTCACATATGTCATGTACCCCTTTTGGCCTTAAGGTTCACACACATTTACCAATATCCTACTGCATGCTAATAACTTGAAACTGAAGCTGAGATGCCATCTATCATTCTTCAAATACATTAGAGGAAATACTGCAGAGATAAGGAAGTTAAAAGGTGTCCCATTTCCTCAATTTATACATTTTTCCATACCACCTAAAGAGATTTCTGTTATCCAGTTACCTTAAAATAATACTGACTTTAAGTCAACTTAAGGTGACAGTTAAATAAAGTCATTGTGTTCAAAATAGGTAACACATTTATATGAGCTTGTTGAATACATAAGTGGATTGAAAAGGATAGTAAACTGTCTTCTGTAAGGCTGTACTGGTTGGTGGTTCTTCTGTGTGACTAGTTAACTTGCCTCCAGGAAGGTGGGAACCATGACACAAGTTTTCAAGCAGGAGACATAACCTGGAGCAATATCAGCTGGAGGCCTCTGTTGGGAAAACCTGAGAACTTCTCATTAGAGGGGATTTTCAGAAGTATGTCCTTTGAATATTTACTGCACATTGGTGATGGAAGTTAACTTTGCAGCACTAGCTCCTTGAAGTCTTCTTTGAAGTCCAAGTTTTGAAACCTCATTTTCAATCTAATCTCTTACCTTTCTAACTAAAAAAATTACCCTCAATATTCCTCCCAGCTGAAATAAGGATACCTTCACTTGGTTGAGGCTTTTTTGTTTGATTAGATGCTATCAATTGGCCTAGGCTAAGTAATAAATATCTCTTTACATATGTAAGGAATAAAATGTCTTTTTTTTTTCTTCACACCAGTGATATTTTTGGCATATTTTAATGTGATATTTTTGTCTTTTGTTGGAATTTGTATTTGCTCAGCCACACTTGTGAATTACCTTTTTGCATTAGGTGAAATGAAAATTTTCTCTTCACTTTCATGCATCATAATAAATTCAATGAGCATTGTCACCACAGAAGTTTTATATATAGACATAGCATAATAATAGCCTATTTAAAGACTATATAGAATAACAGAATAAGGAGTAAAAAAAATTAACGAAGTAGCTTTTATAATTCCTTACTTTCTTAGGTTATAATATATTGAAATTTGGTGTACTTCAGTTTCTTCCATTTATTTCTCTGCATTCCCTTCTGCTGTCAAGGACTCTGATTTGATGAGCAATTTATGTGAAAGGTTGCTGTCATTATTATATTTTAGTTCATAAAGTATAAATAACAAAAAACAGGTATGCTACCAACTCTATGTAAACACCTTTGTTAATTTATTCTTCCTTTTACCACCACTAGCTATTTTGTTCAGGGAATGCTTGGTAATAATTGTTTTAAAGGTGAGGTAAGACACTGGAATCCAAAGGTGGTCTGAACTACTTGAAGCACTGCAAGAAATTAAAGAATGACAAAGTGCAACGGCTAATGCACATTCCTAAACACCAAAGATCTTTAGCTGCACTTATTTACAACTACTTCATGCTTTCCAGGTGCTCAGTTTCCTAAAATTATTTAAAGCAGTAGACACTCATTGCAAAATTCCCTGTTCAATCAATTAATTACAGTGCTGATATCTATTACCTGAAGCTTGACATGCAGCCCACAGCTGCAAAACCAGTATTTTTCACCTTGTACCATGTACTGTAGTCCTCCTTCCCGAGCCTGAGAAAAGCCTTGAGAATCTCAACCCCAGACCCACTAGGTTATTTTGGCAAACGCCATTTACTTTTGATGAAAATGCTTAGATTTTGCAGTTTATATTTGAAAAGTGCTGCAGCAGCCTTCAGTCCTTATTTGTGAAGTCCTTGGCTGTGAAGCCATACTTTCAGTCTAAAAACACTTAGAATGCTTTCAAGCTAAGCAATAATAACTTTCAAATTCTGTGGTTGGCAGTTTTAGAGTGTGACATTTTAGTCATTTGTGCACAGAATAAGTAAGTACAACACATTTTTTTTTTGTATTTGATAAACATAAGAAATGTGGGAATAAGCTGAGGAGAAGTGTTGGGGTTTTTCTTTCTGTCTCTGGAAAGGGACAGTGTGAGGGTGTCAGGCTGTAACTGTCCATTAAGCAAGTCACACTCCCCAAAGTGGAAATTCACTACCAGCAGACTTACATGCATGTTTACTATCTAAACTTGGATATTTTCAGCTCGCTACATGACCACTTCAAAAAGGACAAACCACAGCACATGAAAACACGCAGCTTGCCACACCGCAGGCTGTACTCAGGGCTGCCCTTCGGATCCATAGAATTTCCCGTTCATGTATTTCCATAGCAGGCTGGGGCTGTTCACTGGAGTGTACAGGAGATAAAGCCTCATTTTCAGTCATCTACACTTCTCATTGGACATGTGCAGACAAACATCTGGCATTGGTTTGTGGCACACAGATATCCAGGACTCAAAAGAGCATTGACAAAATGAGAAACTCTAATGACACACTACAAGCTAGGACTTGGCTGTTTTCTCCTACTGCAAAATTTCAGCTGAGTCTTTGGACTGTGCTGTGACTGCTCCTCGGTCCTCTGTCTGCAGTCATGGTCACAATCAGCATCTTTCTGGTGAAGCTCTGCAAATATCTACAAGAGTTACTGGTTACTGGGTAAATACAGCCCCTTTTCATTTGTCCCTGGTTCCCTTAGGGACAAACAAACAAAAAGAAGCGTACTTTTTCTCATGATGCATAATAAAATTATGGAACTCTGCCACAGGATGTTATGGAGGCCAAAAATAGAAATGTTTTTTTAAATTGTATTAGATAAATGCATGAGGATAGAGTCCAGCAGTGGCCATAAAGTACAATTGTCTACATAAGAATTTATCTCAAAAAGTTCCTAAGCTGAGGGTATCTTGGAGAATATATTGCCCTGGGATTCTAGTATAGACCATTGTCAGAAACAGGATTCTGAACAAGTAAAACTTTTGACATAAATCTGTATAGCCATTTTATATCTTTTTGCTTTTGTCATTTTTAAT
Organism: Vireo altiloquus; assembly: GCA_013396875.1. NCBI lineage: Eukaryota > Metazoa > Chordata > Aves > Passeriformes > Vireonidae > Vireo > Vireo altiloquus. The sequence continues at coordinate 629,189 of VZRF01010397.1, read as the reverse complement.
TTCTTAAGAAAATACTTTAATTAGCACCAGTGTTAAAATATGTACAGTCTCTCAAGATGTTTCTTATTTACCTTCTCCTTTAACCCACAAGCTTATTTCCCAAGGCAATGAAGCAATAGAAAATGTTACTTAAATACCAACTTGTTTCATAACATTATTCTCAGATTGCCACAGTGGAATTTTTAGTCTAACAGAAGATGGAAGCCATCTTGCAGAACCAGAGCAGTTTCACATCCTGTGTAATAAGAGTACATCTTGCAACACATTTTAACCAAAGTATATACTCCATTGCTCTTAAGGAAAAATCATTGCTTTTTAAAATTTGCTGAATTTTGAGCTGGTTTATACTTACACCACTGCATGCCATCGAGAATCTCCAGGAACTGGTCTGGGACCTGTTTGCACAGACTGCCCAGAGAAGGTTGTCCATTGTGCAATTGGCTAAAGACTCATGAATATGAACTGTTGTTAAAGGTGTAGATCCTTATCCAGCACTTCTCAGCTTCACTCTCTCCAGCTGAGTCAGACAGTTGAGGGTAAGATCTGAAATGTAAATGAAAATACAAACACCGAAATTATATTTTTCAAAAGTTTCTTCATCAGTTGCTTGCTTTCAAAGGTCACATTTTCCCCTCTGAAATAAACTACTGCTCTTGACCTTGGAAGTTCTTAGCCACTAAACTGCTTGTGAAGTAAGCTGTAATGGAGTCATACAAATCCAAATGACTGTAATGAAAGCAGAATCAGGCCTGTAGCTTCATTCTTATGTTGTATTTGAATATTTTATTTCTTCCCACTCTCTCTAGCACTGTGCACTAGCCGTTTCCCATACAAATATAGCATTCCCTCTAACATCAGTAGAAATTGTGCATGTGACCTAAAGATGTTAACTATGTAATTTCAACTGGCAGTAATGGTATTTGCACAGTAGAGCTGTATTCACAGGTGGGAGAATAGTTCTTTTGTTAAGTAGTTAATTCAGCTAGAAAACACCTAATCCAAATCGCCCCAGGAGGCACATACAGTAAAGACTATCTACTCTAACTATGCATTTCAATAAAAGCTTCTCCACTTAAAGTCATTCTTTCATTAAATACAATCTGTCTCAATTTCACAGCATTAAACTGATTTTGAAGGAAATAAGTTAGGGTTTTGCTAAGACAGGGTTAGGAGATTTCTATGTGAAAACATAATGATGTGATGAAAGATTGTGCTGAATGCTTTTGCTTAAACATGTAGACATAAGATACATAGATGGACACAGAGAAAAGGAAGGCTTGAAACAAAGTGTGAGAAGGAAAGAAAATTCTGTGATGTAAATAAGGGAATGCAAACTATGCAGGATTAGTTTCTTAAGAGAGATTGCAAAATAGAACTGGAGCCAATGAGGTTGGATGCATTTTTTTGGGCAAACCTTCATAATCCTGTAAGCTGTCATCATCACTTGTTAACAAAATGTCTTGGCAGCCAACAGCAGAGGAGAAACAACCTCCACTTCATCTTATCAATGTCTACCACCTCTTCCAAATAAATAGTTGTTGAAGATATCTTGACTGTCTCGAGTTGAACTCCACTACTTCAAGCCAAAATCTGGCAATGTCACATTCATTAAAATGTTTGAGCTCTCTAGATCCTTCTACAGTAAAATCAGGAAGGTATATTTGCAGTCACAGCCCAAGGGCAGGGCTGTAAATGCTCCAAAATCTCCTAAAAAGCGAAATACCAGTTAGGTATCAGCTAAAAGGCTAAGTATCATCACTGTACAGCAGCCCACATACTTTAAACTTCTGGAAAACCTGAAATTTTGGTGAGTGAAATCAGAAATTTACTGTATTTGAGATCATGTCTTCATAAAAGAAATACAAGGAACGAATAAGCTAGTAAGATGAATACTATAAATTCTGCAATGAAAAACAGCTAAAGAAGCCAGTAGATAAAACTTTCATGTTAAATATGAAGACAGTAAAGACTAGGGGAATGACTGACACATTTCCAATTTCTGAGTTATTCTTGCAGCAATTCAGTTGTCGTCAGTTTGTGAGGTCTTATTTGATCATGCCAGCCCTGAATTTTCAATTTTTCTGCAGGCTAATAAATATTGTGCCAGTGGCTTTTGGTTTTTCAAATTGTGCTTGCTCTAAAGAAAGAGACTGATCAATATGTTTACATATTGCTCTGATAGCTGGAAGAAGTTGATAGTTCTGGGAGTTTCTTCGTGTGGAATGAAAGACAGAAGAAGAAATCTAGCCCTGCCTTATATCATGAAGGGAAGGAGGAAGCCAGAAAAGAATAAGAAGAGGAGAGGAAGGGGAAAGGAGAAAATTAAAGGGAGTGGAAAGGGGAATGAAAATTTCCACAGTTGCTTTAATGACAGGTGATTATCTGACATTTATAAATTACCTCATCCATGACAACTATGTATTTTTTAGAAGGCGGTGATTATATGTTTATGGGCTCTTTTGAAACCTGGAGATCCCCAGCTTATCAATAATACCCCTGATCCTTGAGACAGCAAATTCACAGAGCTTTGTGGTGCTATATAACACTTGAGGATGTGGTTCTCTATCACCAAACCATAACAGCCATGCTTTAGAGCCTAGATGAGCATATTCAGTGGAAATCAAGCTGTCACTACTGAAGGTGAAGTCTTTAATTGCATTCTTGAAATGCAATAGTTTGATATTCCTATTTCCTTTCTTCCTTATCTGAATCGCAGAAAACAAAAATCCTCTTGCACAATGAGCAGGAAACATTAGAAACAACTAAATGGATTCTCTGGGAAAAAAAAAAAAAGTTTGGCATGTGAAATGTAGACTCTGATCAGTTTTGCTTCCACAATCGTAACCCATGTAGGTAGTCACAAGCTGATAATAGTACTTTCAAGTGGACATAGTATCCGAAACCACATTATTTGGAAAAAAGGAAAGCCAGAAGCTCCACTTCATTTAAGTGATGACTGATTAAAAGCAGTTCACTTGAAACCTGTTTTTATTGGCTGTGTCATGCTATCCTTTTCAATGCCACTTTCGTATGAAAAAATATTTTCTTAAAAATAGCTGCTGGCTCTCTTGTAAGTGTTAAACAGGTCCACAGCACAATATTGAAAGGTTTTGATGAGCATTTTAGGGTTGTTGTGTGTAGACATCACATAATAGGTAAACAGTTCCAAAGAAACCTTAAGGGGCCCAGGTCCTGTTAAATCCTTCATTTTTGTAAGGATAACTAGTTCTGTCTCTAAAAATAAAAACCAGGCTGGATGTCCAGTGTGTGTGTATAGCTGTCTATTCTGATTTCTTTGGAAGAGTCTCGTCAGAATTGAATGCAGTGCAACTGTTGTGCATGTGGGGTGTGAGGACTCCTGGAATCAAAACATGTCAAGCCAAAAGTTTGTCTATGTAAAAAATTTGTAGAGCAATTGTCTGAATATTTTTCTACTTTTCAAATAAGAAATCAGTGTGAATTATGTGCAGGAATACAGTATGGGCCTAAACCACAGATTAAAAAGAATCTGACACCTACAGTAAAATTTTAATTATATGGAGGCACTTATATCTAAGCATTTTACTAATCTGAAATGGACTTGGCTAGGATCACCCAACGTGAGAACTCTCAGGCCAGTGTGTTTTCACAAGTATATTCAAACATTGTCTTCAGAAACTACGCATCCCTATAGCATATCTGAAATCTTAAACTCACCATGAACTACAATGCCATCCTTCCTATAATTTAACATCTTAATTATTAAGAGAAGTTAAATACCATATTTATTTAATAATCCCTGAAAAATTCATAAACAATATTCAGAGAAGAGACAAATTCTTAGGACACCTGACATGTGTATTGATGGGCTATCATGGCACAGTCGTACTGGAGCACTTCTTCTTCAGCATTATGAACCTTGTGCTCTTCATGGCATAATGGTCCTGCTTCAGCACCATTATGCAGAACAGAGGAATAGAGAACACATTTGACTCATCCTAGCCAATATTTCTGTGGAGCAAACTCTTACTTTGAAGAGGATTTGTAGGCCAGTAATCCTGCAGACTGAGGAGGGAATAGAAGCCCTGTTTTCTAGTCTCTCATGTGATGGTGTTTCAAAGAAAATTAAACCCAGGTAAATCAGTTTGCTGTAATTGAGTAACTGACAGCTAATTCATGAGGAAATATCTAACAGAGCTAGACACACCTGAAATGCTTACTGTGTTTGTGCACATGAACCACGTTTCTCAGAGTTTAATCACCCACCTTGTTGTATAAGGAATTCAGGCATTTATCCTTGTTCCAAACCTCTCTTTATAGATCTAATCTTTGGCACTTTTGAGATTCTTGTCCTAAAAGATTATTCTTAAAAATGTTCCTATACTTCTTCATTTATATAAGAGATAAAATCTTGAGGCCTACTGAATAGCTTTCATTCTGTAGAGGAGTATCTTGTAGGAATAAGACAGTGAACCTTCTGTAGCTTGACAAATACGATCGATAGGAAGGCAAGGTGAATGTTTTGTAGTCAATGCTATGTATACAGTTTAGTTTGGCACTGTTAGGTCTCTGTGCAATTGGCAACATTTGGCTGAAAACTACTCTCTTTATTTGGTTTTAGGATGGCTACTAACAGTAGTTAGGAGTTCAACAATCATCTCTAAAATCATTAATCATAAAACAGCTCCTGCCATGGCCTATTGGGAAGTATTATTGAAATGACAGTATTAATGCCATTAATGCAGAATTGTTCTAGTGCCCAGGGTAAAGGAAATAGTAAACCCCAGTAGTACAGCTGTACCCTCAACTTGTAAACCTAAAGGAATATCCTTGTAAAAGAGGTGAACTGAGAGGGCTAATTCTGGCAAATTTATTCGAGTGACTCACGCTGTTTCCTTGTTAAAAAAAAGCAAACAAAAAGAAAAAAATTCTACCTTTTATAAATGCAGTAAAACAAAGTTTAGAGGTACTCGTCCATATCTCCCATGGCACTGAAGTATACAATGAACCATCTATGAGACATCTTAAATTCAGAAATTCCTTAAGGTTAGCAATTTTTTTCTGTTTTCCCATAGTATAAAAGTGAAGAGATGAATTATGCCAAATAACACAGAATGTCATTATTTTTAGCTCTGATTCAACAGAAGATTTACAGACAGATTAGTGGTCACCAAAGAAGTATTTGCATCTGTTTATGTTATGACATCTGAAATCAAAGTAAACCCTGAAACTGGGGAAAAAGCTGAAGATGTGAGGAGGGAAAAGCTGTGGAGTATTTAAAACACTGAGGGCAATTTTGAAATGCAGAGGATGTGTGGGATGAAGCCCAGAGGCTGGATCCACCAGCCTTCTGAACACTCTGCTCCTCGTTCCCCAGATTAGGTACACATCGTGTGTGTGCCTGTGAATCATCCCAGTGGGAATACACTGGGTTTAAACTGAGGCCTGGGCTGGCCTCAGGCTTTGCTGAATGTCCAGGCTTTGCAGCAGTGTGCCCTGTGTGCTTAATTCTCTGTAGCCATGGTGATCAAACACTTCTGTGGCTGAACCTAACAAAGTTAGTACTGAGTTGCAGTGACAGAAACAAGTCCAGTGAAAGCCCAGCAGTGAAAACTAAGCCAAAGTAAGGATTCTTTCTAAGGACATGCTAAGAATTTTAAGTAAATATAAACCTTTGAGTAGCTGATTTTAAGTCATTTGAGGGTCTCTTTGAAGAGATAATTGATGTGCATTCCTACAGTCAAAGAAAGAACTGCTAACTACCTTGTAAAAGAGTAGTTCACCAACAGGCAGAAAACTCCCACGAAACCTCTACTTGAGCCACTGTTTTTAATGAGATTCACGATTAGGCCTGTTATGCAGATAGCTAAGAATGAAAAAGAAAGACTCCTATGGTTTAACTGCACAACTCAGAAAATTACATGCCGCAATAATCAATTCACTTGTAAAATATAGTGCAGGTCAGTGCAGTCAAAGCCATTTCCATTTATCAGATTTCAGAGAGCTTTGATAAAATAATTTACTGGCTTCACTTCAGTTCATGTGCTCTGATCCTGTACCAAGATCTCTGTGAGAGCAGACTATGAAATAACAAATGCTCACGATTTCAGCCATTATACAAAGGTACCAGTACAGCTATATACACACTTGGTAATATTGGTCTATACATGTATGCAAAGGCTGGGACTAAGAAGTCCTGCCTCTTTTTCAAAGAACAGAAGTCATAAATTATATCAATTTGTCTCTGTCTGCAAGTTGCCTGGCTATGGTAAGTGTTGGGCTTATGTGAAGAGTGACATTGTCATCTTGACATTATTTATGGCCCTTCTTGGGCACGGTTGAGTAGAAACAGAGACAAAGTGTCATTAACTATGAAAATGAAACAAACTTATCAGAAATACTTTCTTTCTCTCAGCACTCATTTACATATTACTGTTGGAATTACTTGGAAAGAGTGTAAATAAAGTAGAAAGGGTCTAAAGAGAAGGTTGACTTTAAGCTGGCATTGTCTTATAAAAATATTTCAAGTCACTGTGTGGATTTAGATTATTACGGAATGTTCTGCTCTCTTAACTGAACGTGACATTCGATTTGTCTGGATGAAAATATTTGGATTATTTATTTATGTTGGAAAAACTGCATGAATTTAAATTTAATTTAATGAGCTAACTAACTTGTCCTTCAATGGTGTGAACGGTTCATTAAATCTGAGATGCAAATGCAGTTTTAAACAGAATTAGGAGGGCAGTTGAAATATCTAATTTAATCTGATTTTGGAAGTTAACATTAAGAGAGTGAAGTATAGCTGTCATGTTTTGTCATCAGTTCTGATGCTCTGTTACAGGTTTTTTCTTTAAAAAAAATGGACTATTTCTAGCAGAAAGGCTGGTCTGCACTTTGAATTTCAATGTGTTTATCTCACACAATTTTCTGAGCAGAAACTATACTGTTTTATTTTAAATAACTTCAAAATCATTTAAAATCATCCAAGAGACAATAAAGCATCTTTTTGTGTTTGTATCTTATTTTAAATAAAACTATTCTGGAGGGATATTTATGGCAATTAAAATTCACTCAATTTTTTATTAAATTATCATAATTAAATAGTAAGTCCTTCCAGTACATGAAGGTGTTCTACAAGGGAGCTGGAGAGGGGCTCTTCAGCAGGAACTGTAGTGATAGGACAGGGAGGTGTGGCTTTAAATCAGAAAAGGTCAGGATTAGATTGGATATTAGGAAGAAATTCTTTATTGTGAGAATGGTGAAGCCCTGGAACAGGTTGCCCAGAGAAGCTGTGGATGCCCCATCCCTCTAAGTGTTCAAGGCCAGGCTGCACAGGGCTTTGAGCAACCTGGTCTAGTGGGAGGTGCCCCTGCCCATGGCAGAGGGGTTGGAACTAGATGGTCTTTGAGGTCCCTTCCAACCCAAAACATTCTGTGTTTCTATGATTTGTTTTTAATCAGTCATTTTGCTGAGTTACCAAAGGGCAATTATTCACAGCATCCCAGGAATTACAAAGTGAATAAAACTATTTGGTCATCTATTTCCTTCCTTGAAAGCTCAGGATTATTTCCTAAAGTATATATCTCCAACTACTAAGTCCACCATAACTAATTATATACTGTATATTCCAGTTTTAGCATTCAGCTCACTCTTCCCAATAAAAGCTTTACAGTTCATGCATAAGTTGAATAGGCTTTAAGCAGAAAAGAAATAAAATTAAATACCAATCTGATTAACTTTGCAGGTCTCGGAAAGCCAGTTTATATTAAAAATCCTTCTTACCACACTGGCTTTGTAACCCATGTGCTAAAAGATGGGGATTATGAATATCCATTGCAGCAAAGGATTCAAGCATTCTTCAGCTTGTTTGGCTGATCTGCAGTGCAGTCTGTGCCAAGACCCTCTGCAGGTTTTAAACATGTCAATGAAACACATCCACCACTGAGCTGTTGTTCATATTTGTGACTTGTCATTTCAGGCTTTTACATGTCACTAATAATTTTTCTGAAGTATCTTAACAATAAAAGGGCAAATGGGGCTGGCACCACATTTTAATAATGCATGGAAGAGTTCCATTCACATTTATGATGATATTTGTTTATTAACCAATACAAAAAACAGCACTGAAGTAAGAAACAACTGCTAGAAAACCATTTTTTCTATCAACAGTTTTGTGACATATAACTGCAGCTCTCTGATTTTAATAGTTCACACAGTATTACCTTCAGAAATATGGTGTTAACATATTATTCACAAAGAGAAATTAGAGCTGCCCTGTGAAGGAAAATATAGGGGACAGCCTATGTTTTAGTTTATTGTTTCACAAGTGTATCAGAGACTTGTCAGACAAGCTAGCAGCCTTGTGGAAAGGTCACAGAAGCCAGGAAGATGTAAGTTCAAACATCACTTGTTTTTTAGCCACTCTGTGTATTTCAATGTGCTTTATAGTTCTGACTACTAAACAGGGACTCACGCTCTTAATTTTAGCAGTGGATGAGTTATCAGTGTGACCCTCATTTTTATCTGATAAATTCATGAACCCATCTGTTGAACACAATCTTTTCTGCCAGGATGGAAACAGAAGCTACTTCTTAGATATTACAGAGTTAACTGTCATATACATGAGTACACTATTACCACCAGGGAAGTGGGGAATGGATTAATCCCTTGTTTTGAACTCTCTCAGGAATAATCAGCTCCAACCACCAGTAATCCAGAGTCTATATCCCTTCTGCATAACATAAATAGAAGCAGGATTATGAATGCATTACATTCACGTATAACTAGGTGAATTCCTGATCTGCACTGAGTAGCTGGGAGGCAATACAAGATGAAAAAGCTAGACTACTTACCTCTTACATTTTTGTAATATCCGAAAATAAATCTTTCAGGAATTTTGGTAGTACAATTAGAGAGATTTCCTTATACTTCTTCCAAAAATCTGCCTTCACTCATGAAGGCAGGTGGTTCACCAGTGAAAAGCTGTGCAACCATCTTGGGTAAAGGCAGACCTTGAAGTAACAGACAATAACACAGATGTTAACAAGAGTGTGAAGAAGAGGACATAGAATCACATTTTCTAAACACTCTGCTGCATGTTTGGATAAGGGACTTTCATCCAGAGCAGAGTTTTGTGGTACATTTGAAGTTTTTTTATCTTTTTCTTTTTGGCAAGTAGAAGAAATCCTACCTGGAAAAGTCATTCAGATCAGTCAAGCTGTTGCAGTGTTCCAGCTGAGCCTCTACTCACACATGCTACAGATTTTGGGACACCAATGCAGAAAATGCTTTTATGCTATGACCTTCTCTCAGGTGGCAACAGTGGACTGAAGTAATGGACTGATATTATGCTTGGAATATCCCCTTCTTTGGGGTGCCATGAAAGCCGAGATCTTGCTTCTGCCCAGCTGTGAAAGATCTGCTCTTGAACTGCAAAGGCTCAACAAGATAAGCTTCAAACAAACCCCCAACACCTGACCTTTCAGGAAGTTCAGTTCTCAACTGGAACTCTGCAGCTCATTTTACATGATCCTTTCTGTATTCTTCCTTTTAAGGAAAACATCTTTGTGGAGATCTTGAAGTCCACTTACAAAGAAAGATATTAAGTCCTGTTTTTCTACTTTTTGTTTTTACATTGACAAAAAGAACAGTGCCACTATTTCCACTCTTATCACTCAGAAATCCATTCAACATTCTACACATTGTGAAGAAATTTGCACCTCCCCTTCCCTTTTCCTGCTGGGAATTTGTGGTAGCATGGTAATTTATTTCAAGTGGAATAGGAGCATTTCTGGTCTAGTTTTCTTTTCATGTCTAGAAGCTAGAAGTTTAGTCCAAATGTAATAATGATTAATAATCCTTATGTCCACACTTGCACTAATATCAGCAGCACAATTTCCACCAGAAAATAATCTTGACTAGCATGTTAATAGGTTTACAGTAAAAGGATATTTGGTTTTAGAGCAGATTAGAATTGTAGACAGCTAATAAAAAATAAAATAAAAGCATTCCTATTGGGTTTGGGAAGATATTTTTACCTGTTCTGGAGCTGAAAGCCAAAAAGGAAAGCCTCAGGAATGAAATCCTGGCCAAATTGTGGCTACCTACAAAACCTCCTTTGACTTTAACATGTCAGAATTCCAGACTTTATCTAAGCTTCCTGTGTCATCCCCCACCCCCCCAAAAAAAATCTGTGTCCTAAGCCCACATTATTTGACCTAATAGAAGTGAAAACACAGCATTACCTGACTGCAATGAATTGGATCCAGATGAGACAGGGATGCATTGGGGAATCAGGAGTTTCCTGACATGTTGCTCCTCAGGTCTCTTGTATGGCTCAGTCAGCTTTGGCACTCTTGTCCCTCCCTCATCAGATCAAATCTTCAGGCATGGCATAGAGTTAACCTGTTTCCATCAGCAACAACACCAGGGATGGAAAACTTGTGTCCTAAAAAAGAGAATATCTATCTCAGAAGATTTATTTTAAAATATTTTTATGGTTTATATTTAGATTTTGTGTGCTCTGGGCAGAGGGGTTTGCAGATGGCAGTGAAGTTCAAATGTACCCTGCAGTAACCAATACAGTTTCCCTGGGTCCTCTGGGAGCAGCAGATGTGACTTCGACAGAGTCATAGTTACAAAACTTTTTTATTACCTGACAGGATTTTTTATCTGTTTCCAGTACTGGAGAAATTGCCATGCTGTAATGTTTTGATTATAGGGCATGAACATTATTGCCAGCTATTGGGCAGAATGTATAACTATTAACATGATTGCAATCTACAACTCAGCGAAACAGCTGCCAACTTTCCTTGGGATTCATGAACACTTTGTTTTCTTCTATTACAGTACAAAGTGTGATAGATCTGAGCATTATTGATGTCAATTCTTTTGATCAAGCGGCTGTCGTAATGAGAAATTTTATCTTAATTCCTATATGTTCTTCTCACGTAGTTAAACCAATGACTGAAAGTCTGTATTTATATACAGGAAGTACAAAATCAGTAGAACAGATATTTTTCCTTACCCATGAAGGAGAAGAATAGTACCACATGGCTATCATTATGAAAATGAGATTGAAGTAAAATCCTGAATTGGAATACTTGAAAGTTTAAGAATATCTATATCTGATTTTGAGCCCCAGTCACCCCGGATTCGGAAGAGTTACAGCATGTTTGAAAGGCCTAGGACATTTTACTTTTATTTAATAGTCCTGCTATTCTCCTGTGTTGGTTTATTCAGTGTAATTTTTATTACATTGTAAATGCTTCTGAGTTATTACTAAAACCACCCTTCTGACTGTGGTTTTACTTGGCAAGAAAACATTAGTCTTATTGTTACGCATGACCTACTTGGGATTTATTGTAAAATTAAATGCATAGTAGAAGGAGGAAAAAGAGAGCAAAACCAGTGATAAATGCTAAGAATTCATATAAGACCTGAGTGAAGTACAGACTTGTAAAAACTGGTGTGTCTCATCTTTGACTCATGGCTCTGTGTTTTCACTACATTAATCATGCCAGAAGGGTTGTAACTTCATATTTGTGAACTGTGAAGGTCCGTCAGGGCAAGGGCCTGTGCATGTTCCTGGATTACAAATCGGAAATGACGGTGATCATTATCACTTCGGGCACAGGGACACTGTGTAGAAATTTGCAAACAAAAGTAGCAACTTAATCAGTGACAGAGTGAGCCTGACAGCTGCCCTGCCGCTTCGCTGGGAATGTGGGAGCAGCACGACTGCCAGGACTCCTGGATCACCAGAAATATATTCATATTTAGATTATCCAAAGGGCATATCAAAGATATCTGAACAGTTTCTATCTGTTAAAAAATAATTAAAACCATTCCGCTTACTATTGGTATAATGGTTTAAATTTGTATTGAACAAGAATGAGCCTTAAACAATTCATGCCTAATTGTGGCCATTAAGTTAAAGAGTTGCAAATACATGCCTGGTGGCTTCCCTTGTAAAACCAGATGTATTTTCAAATTTCACCCAAACCTCCCATGTCTTTTTCTGCCAATCCATTTCTAATATATGTCCCTATCCCTCTATCATTTGTTATGTCTGTACTGCATGAGTGCTCATGGACAGAATTAGTAGCTCATCTATGAATTTATTTGGCCTATCTTTGTTAAGAACAGCAATAAAAACTGCATCAGCCATAAAAAGAGAAACAACTGACAATGAGTTAGCAGAAATGTAGTTGAAGGCTGAAAACTTCCCTACTTCAGCTCATGATTTCATGTCTTATAAAAGAATGCATCACAATAACATTGACTTCCATGAAGAGCTGTGATAATGATAAACTGAAGTAGGAGGGAATACTCTTGACAGGACCTAGAAAAAAAAAAAAGGGGGGAGAAAAATTCTTCTCCTAAAGTAAGGCTTTAGGACAGAAACTCTTCCATCATTCCTTTTCATTTGTCTCCTTTTCCAGTGACTTAACTGCAAGAATATCACTGAAAGAGTTTTATTTTCAGATTTTCTCTAAATTTAAACATTTGAAATGGCTTTTATTCTACAGAGTTGTATTAAAATAGAGATTTTCAATCCAGTTTTCATATTATTTCTGAGTTTGTGCTCAGTGTTCAGCACAGAACAGTCCAATTCTGCTCCTCATTACTGCAATTCCAGTATGGTTATTCCTTTAGCAGTTAACGGAAATAAAAATGCTCATTCCCACTAGAGAAACAACAGTTCTACGTTTTTCATTTAGAGAATGTGGCATTCCAGAAGTAAACTCAGGGCAAGGATTTGATCCCCATAATCATACTCTGAATCTCACTCCAAAAACTGCAGATGAAGGAGATTGTATTAGCAGATATTTACTTAAAGGAAACGTGATTGCTCTTTTTCAAAATCTCAAGAGGAATGTAATGAAAAGAGGGACCAGAACTGTCTTTACAGGCTTTGGCTGCTCTCATATTTCTTATAAAAAAAAAAAGGTCTTATCTTTCTATACAATTATTAAAGCCATAAAATGATACATATCTTGAACTATACACCATGGCACTTTTATCTTATTAAGTTTACTTGTCTATTCTACAGGCTTATTTAAATACATGGTATTTCATTACATTGTTTAGAGACACAGTTATTTCCACAGATGCTTGTAAAACAGTTTTTATAATCTATTTGGTGGAATTAACTCATCCCTATTTTATGTATACATACATGTATGTGCATATGTAAAATATGCACACATGTACTGAATATGTGGCAGTTTCACTCTGAGATTTTTATGCATTTTCTGATTTTATTAGTTATTGGAAGGAAGTATTTAGCAAGATTTTTATTTATATATTTTAATACACTGACATGTATGAAGGCAATCAGACCCATCAGCATGGGAAGAAACAAAAATTTTGAGGGCTGCACATATTTTTGCAAGACCATCTCCCTGATATGCAGTTGCACATTCATTATAAAGCTGAGAATTATATATGTCCGGAGGCACTTAGAGATTAATGGAATTAATTTCAAGAATGGGAAGAGAAGGTGTTAGAGTTTGTATTAGCAGTTAACTTTTTTATGGGAAATTGAAGCTCTTAGTTTACTACTACAGATATTTCTGGAAAGTTCATTTATTTGTGTCTTGAAATTATACAGTGGTTCCAGCAGAGATGTATTAATATAATTTTTAATATCTGTATTAAATCTAAGGTAAACATTGCCACGTATCCAGGACATCTATCATTAAAATGCTTGTGCTCAGATTATTGTAATAAAAGTTGAGAACCATAAATATAACCAAAATTTATAGGACACCAATGAACATTGCTGCCTACATACATTAAACCCCATAACTGAAGAGATTATATGTGTACGCTCACGTAAATCTATGCACATAAATACCATGTGTGAGAATATGTAAACTCTTGTCTCCACATTAATTCCTTATTGACTGCAGTAGTTCAGCAGATTTCAGGTTTCGGCCTCCCTGGGTTCTGCAGGGGAATGGATTTTACAGCACATAGAGGTTTTGCTATTTGCTATATTAAGTACCAATTGACAAGAATGTTTTTCTTCAATATAAACTGGAATCATGGTGTTGAAACCAAATGCTGAACACAAGACATAAAGCATAGCAAATTTGCCATTATTAGGCAAGGGAAAGGAAGAGAAAAGGACAGGTTCTCAGTTAAAATACTAGTACTCTGTGTAGTCTAGATAGAAATTTTATAAGCAGTTTTCTCTAAATAAGATATGTTGAGGTGAGGGATCTCTTGCTTCCAAGTATCTTATCCACTCTACTGCTTTACCTTGCCAGAGGTTTCACTGAGTCAGAAGTTGGTAGTGGGATTCTCTGCTCTTAGAGCAGATGATGAACCATGCTGTCCATGCAGATGTGTTCTGTTTCTATTCTTCCATGTGTTCTGAGGTAAAGTTAGCTGCATAAATACTAATTGTGGACACACAGTGTTCCTGCACTTTATTAATTTTTTTTGAACAAAGCAAAACCCCACCATTAATCAGTCCTTACCAGGTTCCAGTGAGATATCATAAGATGGAGTGCACAATATGATTTACATTTCTTGTAACAATCAAACTTGAGGAAGCTTTCATTGCTCCCTATCACCTAGGAAAAGATCTGAGATGTGTTTCAGTTGTTCTCACCAGCAGTTTATTTACGATAGAAGCACACATGCAGAGGATGTGAATACAGAGTGTGCAGGTCATGAGTGGTTAGTGTTATAAGACTGATGGGATGCCTAGAGTGGATGTTTTGTCTATCTCTCTGGATGAAGGTAAAAATAAATAGTTGCCTGGAGCAGTGAGGAAGTTGTTTTATGGACCAGGGGACGCCCTTGAATTCCTGTAGCCCAAGTGTACTGAAATTGCAATATTTTCTGTGGTTTCAGTGCATCTAAACTTATAATTTTTGCATCTAAACTTCCAGTTTGTGCTTTCAAAAAAGATTAAAAATTGAGACTGTGTTGGCAGTCGCCACTATGATGCAATGCACTGGGTCTTCAGTTGACTTTGAGACTTCATATCAGGTTAATGAAAGGCAGAAGGGTAATCTGCAATATGCACAGGAAAGAGAGACAAATGATAACAAAAAAATAATTTTTGATTTTTTTTGTCTGGAAAATCCTAAAACAGCTGAAGAGCTGAAGGCAGAGCACATGGCAATTAACAAAGACATTCACCTTCTGTTAAATATATATATTTATATATATATAATAGGAAAGAAGAATCTCATTGAAAGACTAGAACATATAGCCATTGAGTCTTAATTTCATAAACTTTCTCCAAAAAGTGTGCCTATATGTCACAGGGATGAGTGTCAGAAACCAAGTAGAATTAAAAATAGATCGAGTAGTACAATGTTAAATCATTATACTATCTCCTATAACAAATATAGGTTCCAAGTATATTCCAGCTTCCCAGGTTCAGTTTAGAAGGTTCAGAAAGGTAGATTAGATTAGATTCAGAAAGTTTAGATATAAGCTGGCAGAGTAATATAGCAACTGCCTTATTTATGCAGTTTAAGATTATATTTTTTGAGAACCATAGGCAATGCAGTAAGGAGATATTTCAGTGGATCTAATTTCAATTATAAGTCCTATGTGCATTAGCTAGGAATGAGCCAAAAGGTGTTTAAATATTCTCCTACACAGAAGTTGTTTCAAAATCAGTGTTTCTGAAAAGTGGATCTCACCAAAATTATTTTTGCTAAAGAAAATTAATTAGTACCACACTTTAATAGAAAACTATTTTAAAAAAAAAATCCCCATAGATGTTTATTTGTTTAGGATGATACATCAGATGTTGCATTTTCTATAATTATGTCCTGCCCTTCAGTGTATGTTGAGGATGGTTCATATTTTCAGTCAACTGTAAGACCAAATGGATTTAGTTTATAGAATTAACTGGTTTAGAAAATGGTCAAGAAAGAAAAAAATTTGTAAATGTCAACATTCAGTAGGATTACTCTTTGAACCAGAAATATTACTAATCAGTAGAAAGCGAGAACATATTGTTATAATTTATTTGTTATAAGAAGCTTCCTTGTGGGACCCATTTAATCATGTTTGATATGATTCTCAGTTATGATGCTTATTGATTTTATTAAACCTTAAGGTTAAAAAATGAGTTGTATGAACTAATATTCATACAAAAGTAATTGAAATTTATTCCTAAATATTTTGGTTGCTTTTGTAGAAGAGGTAATTAATTTCATTTCAAGTGACAAATTTCATTCATATAGATTTTTGGGGCTTAGTCTAGAAATGGCTAAACTTTTAGAATAACATAAAACTTCAAGAACATATTGGAAATATTTCTTGCCACATACTTAATGAGGAACTGAAATTCATATTTGAATATTACTCTGTTGAGTAAACCTAAACCTAGCTGAGGGTGTCTTTAAATATCTTGAAACAAAGGACTATGTGTTAGCCATATCTTGTATTTCAATTCATAATAAAGTATAGTAATTGATTAAAAAATACTTTCCCTTCCAGTTTCCTAACATTTTAGTGCGATGCCACACAGCATATTCTTCTACAATCATTATCTGTTACTATCTGTTGCATTTTATGTACTTTACTGAATAACATAAAATGGTACAGAGATGCCAAGACACTACAGACACAAGCTTGGATATCCAAAAATTGATTGATTTTTCAGAGATTGCAATATCTAAAGTAGCCTAATAAAAGTAACTTGAGTTTAAGAAATGTCTGCCAATTTATAATTGCGGAGCTGGTTCATGCAATAATTTCTCAGATGGTTCTTCAGAGTGCCTCCCTATGGAGGTATATTCATACATTCAGAAACTTCGTTAATGAATCTCCTCATTTTATTGATTTGGTCTATCCAAAACAGTTCCTTTTATTTATATCATTGTGTGTGGCTTGCTTTTCTTGGTTTGGTTTTTTTGTTTGGTTGGTTGTTTTTTTTTTAATTTTTGTGGTTTTAATTCTGGAGACTCCTCTGTTTACTTGAATTCCTTCAAAAAGTTTTATTAGGAGATGAGTCTTCCAAACCTCTTCTCAGTTCAATGGAGATTTTACAATTGAGTTTGATTCCAACTACCGAGCCTGCAAGCTTAGGTCTGAAGCATAGTAATAAAAAAAAAAAATAGGAATAATGAAATCAATATAACTATAAAGAATGATAAAATGACATAATTTGTCTGATTTTTACCTGAAGTATTCTTCACAGAAATTGACTTTTCACAGTCTGCTCACAGAAAATCCCTATCCTCCAGTATTTTATTACCTGTACTGTTAAAAAATGTTTCACCTAATTTTTATATACCTAATGTATATACCTAATGTTTATACCTAATTTTATACCTAATGTATAAAAATTAAACTTCCATTACTGAAGCTTCATGGATGTGGAAAACAGGTAATTCATTTTCCATTTGTGTTTTTGTGGTAGTTCAGTAAGTTATCTTCTTGTTGGTCTTCTTATGAAGAAAACAAGTAAACATTTCTAAGTCTTTCTAGATTTATTTTCTAGATTTATGACAACTCTTGGTCTTCTGTACAGTTTTCCAAATAATATACATCTTTCTTGAATTGCAACATTCAGAACTGAAAAAAAATATTGCTGCAGACCCGTATTGGTTTGGCACGGCCTGGTTTTTGGTAGCAACGGGGCCACAGAGATGGCTCCTGTGAGAAGCTCCTGGAAGGTTCCTCCATGTCCAGCAGAGCCAATGGCTGATGGCTCTGAAGATGGACATGCTGCTGGCCAAACCTGGGCCAATGAGAGAGGTTGGTAACGCCTCTGTGATGACATATTTAAAAAGAAAATTGAAGCAACGTCACAAGATTTTGGGATTCTAGTCAGAGAAGAGGAGGAGGTGAGAACATGTGAGGGAAAAGAACATGGCAACACCAAGGTCAGTGCAGAAGGAGATGGAGGAGGAGGAGGTGCTGCAGGCCCTGGAGTTGAGGTTCCTCTGCAGGCCGTGGTGCAGACCATGGAGAAGCAGCTGTGCCCCTGCAGCCCCTGGGGATCCACAGGGGATGCAGAGATCCACCCACAGCCCATGGGGATCCACGGGGGATGCAGAGATCCACCCACAGCCCATGGGGATCCACGGGGGATGCAGAGATCCACCCACAGCCCGTGGGGATCCACGGGGGATGCAGAGATCCACCCACAGCCCATGGGGATCCACGGGGGATGCAGAGATCCACCCACAGCCCGTGGGGATCCACGGGGGATGCAGAGATCCACCCACAGCCCATGGGGATCCACGGGGGATGCAGAGATCCACCCACAGCCCGTGGGGATCCACGGGGGATGCAGAGATCCACCCACAGCCCATGGGGATCCACGGGGGATGCAGAGATCCACCCACAGCCCGTGGGGATCCACGGGGGATGCAGAGATCCACCCACAGCCCATGGGGATCCACGGGGGATGCAGAGATCCACCCACAGCCCGTGGAGGGAAGTGCCTGTGCCAGGGCAGGTGGATGCCTGGAGGAGGTTGTGATCCAGTGGGAGACCTACTGGAGAGAGAGGGCCCTTGCTTCCAGGCTGGAGCAGCCTGTCCTTGTATGATGGCACCCCGTGGAAGAGAGACCCACGGCGCAGCACTTTTGGGAGGGCTGTGTGCCCATGGCAGGGGCTCTCGCTGCAGCAGGTGCGGTCTGGCTGCTGCTCCTGAGAGTGGACCCACATTGGAGTGGTTCATGGAGAAGTGTCTCTCGTGGGAGGGACCCCACGGCCTCACAGGGGAAGACTCCTCTCCCGGAGCAGCAGAAGGAAATCTTGGTGGTGAACTGACCAAACCCCCATGCCCTGTCTCCTTGTGCTGTCGGTGGGAAGGACGGAGGGACTGGGGGGATAAGATGTTCTAAGGGCTTATTTTACTTCTCATTATCCTCTCTGATTCTGTTAGCAATAAATTCACTTCGCAACTTAAGTTGAGCCTGTTCTGCCCTTGAAGTGTTTCTCCTGGTCCTTATCTCACTGGTGAAGCCTTTGATAAATTTTTTTCCTCCTTTTACCCTCTTCTGCCCAGCTGTGGCAGGGGAAGGTGAGCGAGCGGCTCCCTTGGGTGCCTGGCACTTGGCCAATATCAAACCACAACAGACTTTTTGGTAGCAAAAAGAATATTATTCTTTTTGAATGGATGGGAAATCATAAGAACTTTGAGATAAGAATACTAATATGGAGAAACAATGGGCAAAACAAGTATTGAATCATGTTATTAAGTAGAATGATAGTGGGAATTCGTATCATAACTATAGGGAAGGATCCAGGGGTGGATTTTGTGTAATTTGTTCCTTCTTGTGTTGTGATTATGTTGTGACTTGGTGTGGGGAATTTTTTTTTTTCCAACTGATGCTGAATGCAGCAGAAAGGTTACTTCATGTGTTTTGGATTAACCTTATACCCCTGTTATCCCTGATTCCTTCTGACAAAAAGATGTCTGGTCTTTATCTGAAGGGGAAAACCTGCTTGATTTAGGTTTTTGGTTTTGTTGGTTGGTTTTTAGCTGGCTGAAAGATTCCTCTACATTTATAGCACACTTTTACTTCACTGAAGCTTGCTATAAACCCAAGGTCAGCCTCCATGAGGACAAGTGTCATTCGTGTACTGAAAGTCAACTAGACAAGAAATCTCAGTATCAGTCAGCTGGGGCTGAATCAAGCAGTGTTTGGTCATTGCGTGAGGAGAGTGCAGCTGTGGTTTCACTGGTCACAGTGGAATTGCATCTATTGAATTATGCCTTATATCCAGACAGTAAACATATGATACACTAAAGATTCAGATGTTGAAGGAATCAAGGATTTAAGGAAAAATATCATTTGTGTGTTTGGAACATTTGGTTTGGAAAAAGCAGTCCAGTGTTCCAGTTCAGAAATGAACATACATTCCCTGCAAGTCATTGTTTGTTTCTCTGTCAGGGACAGAATTTGGAAAACCGCACTATTGTGATTGAGAGTTGATATATAAAAAGTAACTGAGTAAGAAGTCAAAACGATACAATATTACAGAAACTTATAAAAATGCAAAAACAAGTACAGAATAATTGTGCAAGTATCATGCTAATATTTGTTTTTATTAATATGCAACTAAATAATCTTCCTACTTTAAGGCTAGAAATATGGGTACATTGAATTAAAAAAAAGGAAACAGTTTTCATAGCCAGCTCTGCTCAGAAGTATTTGTTTGACTACGTATGGAGTTGCTCGAGTAGTTTTCTGGTTCCTCTTAGAACTGAAACCCACAAACATATTTCACAACCTGTATATTTCATAACCAGTAATTTTGTGAAAATCTCATATACCACATATCCCAACATGCCTTTCTGAGTCCAATTTATGTAGCGCTCACTTAAGGCTTTCACTTCAGCTTGCAAGGTTGATTTTGTAAATTTACTGAAGTTATGAGTATGCATTCTGTATTACTTTAATGTAGGTAATCAATTAAGTTTGTTTCAAAAGTAGTACAGATTAGAGTTTTAACATTTGTGCATTATTCATTGCCTTTATGTCCCATCCACATTCATTGTCCTTGATTCCCAGTAATCATACATGGACAGAAATTGTGGAAGGATTATTGTTCTCTGTAATACAAGAAGTTTGAATCATTGTAAATTTACCATTTTATCAGTCTTTCCTCATTGACAAATGGTTTGTAGAATGTATTTTTAAATAAATGCAATATTAACTTTTTCAATACACAAATAAAATCATTTTTCTCAGTGATAAGGTCTTTCCTTACCCCTTTCTGCTTGTTCAAAAGTCAAAGAAATTCTAAAGTATTCTATATATTTCTACTTCTTCCAGTTTATTCTCACTAAGGCTGTCTATTTAAAAAAACACAAATCACATTGAATGTCATTTTTATGTCTCAATCCCTGAGGCAGTTTGTCATTGTGGGGAGGTATGACCTCCCCTCAAACAGAAGAACAAAGAAGAATTGAGCTTTCATTGATTGCATTGTGGCATTACTAGTAAATATTCGTGTTTGCAAAGCAAGACAACACAAAACCACTCTTACAAAATAACACTGGTCATTTTCTTGCTATAATTCCAAATGATGTACAGCCTAGGGTAGGAGAACAAACTATTGTTACTTTAACTTGTATTCTTGTTGTAAGGCACTGTATGGAAACATCATCTGGATATCATAAGAATTCTTAACATACAGTTGTTACCTGAGACCAACATTATCTGATCAAAGGAAAGGAAAAAGATCTTATTTTATGTATAAGCCATCTGTGACAAAGACTTATCATTTACATAGACCCTAAGTTAGAGTTTCAATTTTAATAGTTCCATTAGTGTTTGGGTGGTTTCTATGAGATTATTCAATAAACATTGTCCAGAAAAGGCTAGATACTTTTAATATATATTCCTCTGGAATGTTTATTAACCAATAACACTGAGCCTTCTGACAGTTTTATTTCTCAGAATGTTATAACATTCTTATGCATCCCGCTGGTAATTCAGCATTACCCAAAACTCCTCTGCAATGTAATGAGTCTTACTGAAAGCAGATGCAGCCAAGTTAATAGCAAGGACATCACTTTACTATGGAAACCCATATAGTTGGAGTGGTGGGATGAAGGGAAAAGAATGCAGAAAATAATTCTGTTTCCCTTTTGCGAAAAAAGTAGCTGGAATAAATAGATACAGTAATTTAAGGACTTGTTTAATTCAGAGTCTCTGGAGAAATTGAATTTAACTTAACTATAGGATGAAGGAGTTCTAGAAAATTACTTAAACCCCTAAATGTTCTTGAATTTACTTCTGTGAATAGGTTTCTTTGTGTCAAATCCTCTGTGAGGCCACCCTGCGAGGATCCTTTTATCACCTAGTAAATAGATGCTGTTGCTCTTAACGAACCACAAAGAAAGCTCAGTTCATACACTTAATACAAGGCCTCCAAAGAAGGGAAGGCTTCAGATGAAACTCCATGCTTGGTCATAATGAACCTGGTAAATTGTTGGCTTCCTGCAATATAAATAATAGGTGAAATCATGGCCTATTGAAGCCAATGGGAATTTTGGCACTGATTTTAGCAGGGCCAGTATTGCAACCAGTAAATCTACTGAGCAAACTAAAAGTAGGTGAAGGAAGGAAGGGGAATTAATTTAACCTCTATATTATTTAAGTCCTTGTTCAACCCTCCTTTGCCTGAATGAACAGCTCTTGATACTCCAGAGATGTGGTCACAGAAACTATTGTGGTGGTATTCTGAACACCAAACATTTACAAAAACCTTTAATGACTAATTCTGAAACAGGAAAGTCAGCTTTGTTGTTATAATGAGTCAGTCTCAGATTCAATCTGAGGGGTGAGTAACCAAGGGCAATTGCCAAAGACTGGATACCGTGGGGACAGTGTTAGATTGGGATAATGAGAAGTATGAGCTATCCAATATGCCTCAATCTGTGGCTGTGTTCTTGCTAGTCAAAACTGCTCTAGCTCCACACAGATGCAATCACAATCACAATATTCTCTATAATGTGAGAAAGGTAACAGGCAAAGAAAATTACCTAAAAATATACATTTCTTTTTAAATTTATATCCCTCTCTGTGGGCTTTTTATTTGTATGTGAAAACATTTAATTTCTGATTTCTGATGTGAAATACAGTTCCCATATTTTTGCAGGGGTTTTCAGAGGCATCCATTGCACACATACACCACATGCCCCATGTATAGCAAGGCCATTTCAGAAAGCTGCAGCTTAACAAATCAAGCACTGTACAGCCACACCACAGACAAGCTCTTGTTCCTAGCTGCAAACAAAAGATCTGAGGAAATGTGTGTGTTGGTAACCTGTCATGAGCAGTATCATGACTTGGAGAACCCTGTGTTTCATTAGGAAGTAAAATTCGTGGGAGAAATTGATCTTCTAGTTCAGATGTTCCAGAATCAGTCTCCATATTCTGGACCTGAATATGGAAAAGGACAACCATCCATTTTATGGGGCTCATTCACGAGGACTGTTTGCAATCAAGAGACAGTGTGGGGATAAACCCCAACTATTTAGGAATCAATGAGAAGCAGATAAAATAATAATATAATAATAATAAAAATACCTTATGAGGAAGAGTTATACAGGCAAAGTACTTCTGAATATAAAAGGATGTTAAAGAAATGGATTAATAAAATCTCCCTTGAACCAGCTTAATATCTGTAAAATGCCTCACAGTAATAAACTAAATCAAAGCAATAAACTTACACCAAGAGTGGAAAATGGTGACATCCATTGTAGACTTTACTTTGCTATATACAGTTTTCTTTGGCTGTTAAATCTCATTTGAACACTTATCAAAGTATTCAAAAATAAATTTTACCAACCCCTTAAAACACTCTGCAGGTTTTCAGCCCACAATGGTTACCTGGCAATTCAAGCAAACTTTTTTATTTTCTGAAACTATAGGATGACCACTTTAGTTTTTATCATGATGGTTATTGTTTCTTCAAACTGGGATAAACAAACAAATAAAACATAAACAACTGTCTTATGCAGAAAATATTTTACATTGTGGCAGAGTCCTACTTCCATAAAAATCTTCATAAAATTCGTAGGTGGACAGAAATGATAAAATTTATAATAAATATTTTGTGAGCTCAACTGAAGTGGCTCATCAGAATATCTAAGAGTAGTGACCCCTAACCACAGGTATACCTATAGAAAAAAATGAAAGCAGATGTTCTGGGGATTCAACCAAATAAAAAAATCGTATTCCTGAATGACTGAATGATAGACATAAACCAGGGGATGTAGGATATGGTAAGATCTCTTCCATGAAAGACTCACATGTAAGTTATGATGTACAAGTAGGGTTCAATGTTTTCCTCTGGTGTGCTTTGCTCTTTTAGGGGCTCATTTTGAGGCTGCTGTGATATCTCCATGACAAATGTTCACTGCAGCGAGACAAAGGCAAGGCCTGCTCCAGCTCATGCCAGCAGACCATGATATTTGGAAAAATATTAGGACTCTTACTAAGAGGGGAAGATAGTCAGATCCCTACCCCAATAGTCATATGGTCAACTGAGACTTGGGATCCACCTGAAAATATTAAAATTTCTGCTTTTGACAAAAATGCGCTTTATGACAGCAGAATGCCTCAACAGGTAAAAATACTACAGCTACAACCTTTTCTCTTTTCCAGCTTGAGAACTACATTGTAGAAAACATGAAATCAGAGATGGTGCAGCTGCAGCAGAATGCTGTGCAGAACCACACTGCTACCATGCTCGAGATAGGCACCAGCCTCCTGAGCCAGACAGCAGAGCAGACAAGAAAACTCACAGATGTTGAAACCCAGGTATGTTCCCAGAGTGGTTTTCAAAAAGCTGTTAATTGCAGAGAACATTTCCCAAACTCTTTCCTTTCTAATGGATTACCACACAAAACATTTCAACACAGGGCTCCAGGAAACACACTTTGTTTCTTGGTACTGACAGGGTTGATGATTGACCCTTGTTATGTGTTTTAATTTAATTTGGTTAGTATGTTTAGCTCTGTGTGTGCAGCAAAGGTAGGACTGTCCAGGAAACTAGATTGGCATTTGCCTTTCAGTAAACAACTACCTACTGTCAGTGATACAAGTTTCAGGCTAAATAATCAATAATAGGCTAAAACATAGCTTTTGATCTTCATTGTTGTTACTGCATATTGATCATTTCCCAATTAGTCAACCTCTGTAGGACAACAAAAAAAGGGAAATTTTAGGTTGCTCTGTGAATGTCAACGATTTCAAATAAAAATAAGGCACTGAACTGCCAACACCACAAAAGAGAGAACACAGGGGAAAGCTAAAGTAGGAGCTCTATTTACAAAATAGCAGATGCAACACTTTGACTTCATTCCAAGTTCTCTTGCACTTTTCTGGTTTAAGCATGCTTTGTCGGAATGCATGTTTGAGGCATGTCTCTTGTTCTTTCCATTGAAATGAATCTTATTTGGCAGTCACCTTGCCTTTTTCTGCTGGTCTAGTATTATTCTACAGCAAGCAGAGTGCCAGAATATCAGCTGGTACATATCAGTGTAGCTTGATTGAGTTCATTTGCACCAGCTGAGCAGCTGAGGTTAAAAAAGGATTTAGAAACAATTTTTGACAAATCATCAAATCTGAATGAACTGCTTGTATTATGCTGCTATAGCAAAATAACCATGACAATATAAACATCAATGTTTTTAATTTATCCTTAAGGTGCTAAATCAAACATCCAGACTTGAAATTCAGCTACTGGAAAATTCCCTGTCAACGTACAAGCTAGAAAAACAGCTGCTACAACAGACACATGAAATCCTAAAAATTCATGAGAAAAACAGGTAAGAGTGAGTAGTTGGTCTCTCTCTGATCATTACAGTTGGTCTGTGTATCCTTTGTTTTAGTATATATGTTTCATTTCATTAGATGAAATGAAAGAAGCAGATATGCTAAGTGGACAGCACAGGTAATATTTATGAACTGACTAAAGTAATTGGGGTCTGAACGTATGCCATATTATGTACTGTATGATAAATGCAAACTGTTTTTTACCCCTTTTCATGTTCACTGTTAGTTTACATCTTTACTCTGTTTCATGATCATGAAACAGTCATATGACCACAGCTCCTGCAACCAAAAAGCATAGGAATAACTTTTAAGAGGACATTCAATTAGAAAAATATTAATAATAAATTATGACATTTTCAAGTACCTTAAAGTGCATTAGAAACAGAAAATCTTCAGTAGTTGATCTTTCTAATTTTAATGGATACAGAGATATGGCACATAGAAGGATCTCTCCTTTTGGAATCAATTATTTATAGCATACTTGTAGCCATTCTCCATTTTTAGAAGCCAGTGGTAAACATTTGGGGTTTATGTTGAAGCTAATGGAAAAACTATTTAGCAGCACAACTTTAAGCAGTAAATTGAGAGTCGGGAAGCAGTTCCAGTGTTCCCTTTCTGTGACACAGAGACTCAGCACCTGAAGTCACTGGACTTAGCAATTCAGTGTGTCAGAGAGCATGTGTGGTGAGCTGACCTTGGTTGAGATGCCAGACGCCCACCCAGACACTCTCTCACTCCCCCTTGTCATCACAACAGGGAGAAAATATGGCAAAAAAATCTTGTGGTTGAGACACAGACAGGGAGATCACTCATCAATTACTGTCTTGGGCAAAACAGCCTTATTTACTACCAATTAATTACAGTGTAGGATGGTGAGAAACAGAAACAAACCCAAAAAGACCTTTCACCTCTACGTCCCCTTCTTCCCAGGGTCAGCTTCACTCCTGATTCTTCTATACACCTCCTGAGCAGTACAGGGGGATGAGGAATTGGGGTTGTACACAGTGCACAACACTTAGCTTCTCATTCTTCCTCAAGCTTTTTCCCTTCTCCAGCATAGTTCTTTCCCACAGGCAGGAGTCCTTCAGGGTAAGATTGCTCCACATGGGCTCTCCACAGGTGTCAGCTTCCTTCTGGACATATCTGCTCCAGTATGGGATCCTCCATGGGAAATACCTGCTCCACCATGGTCTCTCCCACAGGCTGCAGGGTTATATCTTCTCCAGTGCCTCCTTCCTTCCCCTTCTCTGACCTTGGTGCCTGCAGCACTGTTTCTCTCCCTTTTTCCTTGACTCCTCACACTGTACAGCTCACTGCAACCAGCTGTGCCCAGCACAGGGCAGCTCTGGCCTTTCCTCACAGCAGCTGGCACCCAGTACAGTGGGAGAAGCTGCTACCCTTCCTGACTGCCCTTTGAAATATCCAATATACTGCTGCCTCTGTAAGGGACAGGTGTGAGCAGGGTGGAGAGGGAGTGCTCTGACTCCTCACTCTCAGCTCCCCTCTAGAAATGACTGTGAGGTCAGTCTGTCTAGGACTGAGGTTTCTATTTCCTCTGTCTGCATTTAATGTTGAAATAAGGCAAACAGCTTTAAAGATGAGGCAGACAGTGAAGCATTTGATGCAAGCTGTATAGGACTGTTTTTATTGAGATCAGTCAGTCTTCCAAAGAGAACAGTGTGATCCCATGCTGCTGGACAGGAACCAGCAGCTGAGGCAGAAAAATCTTGCCCAGGGTCATGCCTGAGGCAGACTAGCACCATAGTGGGCAAGAGGCTACAGGGTAAAGAAGGAAAAATACAGGTGTGATGAAAAATAGAAAATATTGTTACAAAGGAATGTGTTTGTTTAATGTGTCTAGTTGCAAAGCTGGTCGAGTAATATATCATTATTGCTACTGATTATGAAAAACAATTTAATGTGTTTAATCTAAAAACTATTTATAACTAGTAATTCCAGCAAATGTTATTCTGAAGAAACTGTATTACAGTGAAAACTTTTGAACTCCACAGATGTCCCTTAACCAATCAGAAATATGAATAAATTAGTGTGGGATTAACTTTGCCTTCGACCATCTCAAAAATAACTAATTCACCTAAACTGCTTGTGTGGGCTCTCCCTATAATCCATAGAGAGAGTGAGTATGGGCAAGGAGCAGTTCCTTCTATGTATTTTACAAATCTATTTCAAAATGGGTTTAATTCACTCATTAGTTGAGTCTATAAGTACTTGTACTTTTATCTGCTGTGATATGGTTAGCAACAAAATCTTGTTGGCTGCTTAAGAGATTGAATCTTGTATACTTAGTCATCTGGATTTATTTATTTACCTTAGGAATGAATCAGAGTAAAAAGTCTTCATGTCAGTAAACAAGTAAGTCCTACTTGAATTGACCTTTGACTTGGCTGACATTTTGATAAAATGGTTTTTGAAAAGTCAGAAAAAAAGGAGGGCTATTTTTAAAAGCACTCTTTTTTTGTTTGTCTCAGAGATATAGGTATTTGCAGATGAATGGAAAGACACAGAGTTTCATTTTCTAGTAAAGCAAGGACCTGGCATGCATTATGTGGGTTCTTTTAAAGTCTCCATAGGACTGATAAAATTAGGGAGAAGTGTTATGATTACACTGAAATATGGATTATCCACTCTTGTATCATCATCTACTCCTCACAAGACTACTGTGTAGTCTTGGCCTTGCAGGTTCTGATCTTGAAATCAATTATGTGTGTGTCAGGTTCACTGTGGGACAAATCTTGGTGATTTCAGCTGGTACTAGGCTTCTGGACATACCAATGATTTTAGCTTGCTTAAATTGAAAAACAATATTTGCAGATTACTCATGAGGCTGTGTTTGGTAGCTATTTGCAGTTACGTTCTCCTCATCCCTCTCCATCCCACTTTCATAGCAATAGAAAAAACTCCTTTGATCCACATTACCTACGTGAACATCAAGCTTTTTTGGAAAGGGTCTTTCTTTTGCAGTAGGTTCACAGCAAAATGGGAACTAGTGTAGGATCTACTGTCTTTGAAAAAACAATCAAAACAGATGGTGTACTGCAGGCTGATAAATTCTTTCTCTGTGCTAAAATATCCTCTATATAAAATAACAATAAAGATCACTTTCGAAGAACTGAATTTTTTATTAAAGTGATGCAAAATCTTATAGTAACAATAACTGATCACTGATGTACTACAGTAACTTGCATATTATCCTTAAATATAGCTAACACTACATATCAACAAGGGAGCAGTGCATGTTCTTCAGACTGGAAATATGTCTATTCTTGGCCCTTCTCTTTACTCCTTGTCTCTTCTTGGAAGAGGGGCCAGTTTTTTCTTTTGATTGCACTGAAATGGAGGATATTCCATGGCGTAAGTAGAGTAACATTTGCCTTAGAATCATGTTTCTATTGAGTGTTCTCATGCCATAAATAATTTAATTTTGTGGGTTCCCACCCACTATAATGTAAATGGTGGTTTCTTCGATTGCCTTTTTTTCTCCCACAAGAGCTTTCTAAATGCTATTTTGATTTATTCTTGAAAGATTTCCCTTCTTAAGTGCCTTATGAGCCCACTCTGTTTTTCCCCAGAGTGTACCAGCTGTATTTAATTTATAGTGTGCCATTTGTTTAATTATGCAAGTGTAAAAAATCTTCCTATTTCCTAAAATGAAACAAATGAAGAAAAATGTAATGGAATTCTGGATCTTCCATCAACAAATAATGGAAATGAAATTTAAATGCAAAATCTTGGTT
Organism: Vireo altiloquus; assembly: GCA_013396875.1. Classification (NCBI taxonomy): domain Eukaryota; kingdom Metazoa; phylum Chordata; class Aves; order Passeriformes; family Vireonidae; genus Vireo; species Vireo altiloquus. The sequence goes on along the minus strand of VZRF01010397.1, from coordinate 600,163 downwards.
GAATTTGCAGAAAATAATACTGGATTAACACGTTCGGTACAAGAATTGTTGTATGCTATAGAAAGTAAGGAGTCAAGAATGGTTCTTGAATGTCTGTCTGACTGTATGAAAGAGGAGGAAACACAATATGTCTGGCAAGTTTTATTGTCAGGTTGTGCATAAACTAAAAAGATAAATCCCTATTTTACACTTCAGTTATGTGATTTCAATGGAATTATCTTGTCACTGGTATAAAAAGTAGGCATACTGGTGCTAAGTGACTTGTTACTTTACTGGCCCTAAAAAATATAGAGACATATATTTTCATATTTCCTTAAACTCATCAGACAGTATCAGACTCCCAAGGTAAGTATGAGTGGTCAGCACCTAAAAACACAGAGAAAATTTCACTCATCTAAAAGGAAGTACAAAGAAGCTGTCTCACTGAGAGAATAATGTTCTTATACTCAAAAGTAGTCATTGAAATCCTGTACCCATTTGTCTTCTCATGCATCTATAATAAAAGAAACCTACATATGTATGGTCAAATAACTTTTTTCTGGTGTGACATTACTTGTCTTTAGTTATTCAATAGCTCAACAAAGTATATGTTTTACTGTATGTTTAATACATCATAATTTTTTAAAGATTATTTCAATGCCAAATATGTCAATCTCCAAGGTCTGGTCTATATCCTGTTCTAGCATGTCTAAACTGAGGATTCTGAAAACAAAGATTAAAAAAATCCCCTAAACTTCAGCTGTCTGGAATGGATTAGTGAATAAACTACCTACCTCATAAGGCAGATTGTCTAAGCCAGACTTTCCTTCCCCCTTGGACATCCACCAGAGTGTTTCCTCTATGTTCTACTTCATCACCTTTCAAAATGACAACAGCTTTCACTAGAAGTCATTCTTTGACTTCTGATAGGGGTGTAGTACCCTCTCCAGCATTAGCAGAGGTTCTTTCTGAGTCAGCAGGACATAGCACAGTTGTACTGAGGCACTCCACTGAGTCATTCCACGGGCTTATATCTGACAAAGACAAGACACCCTTTGTATCATTAAAAATAGATTCCTAGCCCCACAACTACATTAGGCATTGGGACATAGTTAACGTTTAGAATAATTAAATTTTTTCTGGGTTTGTGTATGTGTGTGTGTGTGTGTGTTTGGTTTTAATTTTCTCCTAGATAATGACTTCAAATTGTCATTGTCCAGTGGGTAATATTGGTATTTATTCATGTTAGCAACACTTGCTTATTCACAACTTTATTCTGTTCCCCAAATGCCTGATTTATTTCCCCAGATTGAAGGCTCCAATTATAAAAAACATATATATGCTTATGTGTGTGTCTTTATAAATAAAAATATGCATATTTATATGATGCTTCTGGTGAATGGATTTATTTTTATTGAGTTTAGTTCCCATGAATGTTTCATCTGTCTAGATTAATAATTTTTTCAAAAATTTAGAAATTTCAAAGACAAAGGAATTGTCTACGAATATAAAATGTATAGGAAATAAATACAAAAAACTTACTGCAAAAAAGAGACATAATATTTTACTGGAAAATGTTATAAAAGAATGTTTCAGTCAGCCTTTAGAGGATGTTGGACTGATTGGTATAGTGACAGCCTTCTTTCTGTTTTCATGAATACTTTGTGTCAGCAATAGTCATTAATGAAAATTATTAAAAATCTTTAAATTTCAACTCTTTTCTTCAAAATGCTTCTATAAAAAAATTGAGACAGTATCTTTACCAAGCATTCAGCAAAGTTATTTGTTAATGGTATTTGTTGTAGAGGTTGTCTGATGTTACAAAAAAAAAGTCTTTCAACAGCTAAAAAATCCCCTAAAAATCTTTCTAAATGCTTTCAATCTGTCTCAAGATTTTGTCAAACTTCCTAGCACTTCTTTTTTTAATTTAAATAATCTATAACAAATTTTAATGTAACAATACAAATGAATAATTCTGGCCCTGTTTGAGTCAAAAGCCCTAAGAGCAGCTTTTCTCACGCTATTGAAGGATTTCTTCCTTTGGAACAGACCAGTACAGAAATCCCCAACCTATGTGAAGACCTTGCTTTTGTTCATTTGGAGATTTGACCAAAGTTTTCTCATTGATTTGCAGTAAAACAAAAATGAATGTTTTGGACTTCTTCCAGGAATACAGGGAGTGGTCCTATCCTCAGGACTTACTTTTATCCAATATAGATTTATGGATATAAAAAGCTAATTGCATAAATGTATATGCATTCCTGAAAATAGCTTAGTTTTACAGTTTATAATAACAAGACTTTTAATCTACGTAGAAAACTTAAGGAATCAAGTGCTATGACACTTCCATCTCTCCACCACATGTTGACACACCACTCAGAAATTAGGATGTATTATTATTAAAGCCATAAAACATCTGCTTTCTGTCTATTTCTGTAGATGCCAAACTGTGGAGCTCTAAACATTTGTCAGCTTCTCTTTTCTTGTTTGACATGGCCAGTGCTGCAACAAATAATATTGTCATCACCATGGGTTCATTTACTATGTCCTTAGAAAGGCCAGAGTGGGAAAAAAATAATGCAATGTATAAACTTTGGCTGTCAAAAGCTCTTTCTTTGACATGAAATCATTCAGATACGGAAATCATTTAGTCATGGACATGCAGATAGGATATTAAGGAAATACATTGTACTGTATTATATGGATAAAGGGAACTTTTTTGTCTTTGCTTACTATATAACAATAAAGCTATATTCTATCTTCCTGAATGGTCATCTTCTCTTACATTGACAATACACAACATTTTGGGGGACTGTAAGATGTCAGACTGGGATGTGGCCCCACCTAGCATCCATTCTGTTATAGACTGTGACCAGGCCCACCTTTTTCCTATCCCAAGTTCATTGATGTAAGTAGCTTGTCAGAAAAGTTAAAAGCTAGAGTCACAATTCAATAATTTCCATGAAAAAGTGGATAGAACTGATAAATTTCCAAAGTAAGTGGGGTTTTTTGACAATATTTATGGCTAGAACCAAATCTATCTGAAGATTTTTCAACTGCTTCAGCCTAAGTAAACAATATCTGACTTTCAGCATGAGAAAACTTAAAGACTACCACATAGATATTCTTTAAAAAAGCCATGTGAATCTAGACCACGATTTTTAATATTAATGTTCAAGTGATGAAAAAAATCAGCCACAGGTTCGATAAGGTGCTAAAATAAATTATAGTCTTTGGCTTCAAAGTCCATATTTTGTTTCAGGTAGTAACCTTCTACCATCTTATTTCAGTCCACTAAATCTTGTTTTGCTTTTGTTTGTAATTAATGAGCCTTTCAAAATGAGATCTGTTCCCCTGTGTGTGGGAACCTACAAAAATATATTTTCCCTCCCATCTTTCCTTTTTTGCTCCCCTTACCCAGATGCTTCTGCTTTTCACAGAACTAGACATATTGATATTATAAAGTATGTTTTCTTCAGGATCTTTGTAAATTCCACATTTTTAATATTTCAGGAAAAAAAATACTTGCTGCTTGATTTCTTAAAAAAAAAAGGTTTAATCTCACTCTAGCTTGTACAGCAAATTTCAGGGCCTGAATTTAATCTTGGCATTTTTATCATCTCTAATAGCTCATATTAAGGCTCTGCAATATTGAATAGAAGCAACTCCATATGGATTTTATTACATTCTTCAGTTAGGTTAAATGACCTGAAATTATGCAGGCATTTTTCCACTGATCTATTATCCAGAAGTAAAAGCAAAGGTAGAGGGAGAGTGCAAATAAATAAAACCTAAGACTGACTTGGACAGGAAGCAGTTTGTTGGCGAGTTTGTAACTACCAGTTGGTTTGTGGGCACAAGAAACACAACTTTTGGAGGATGCAATAGAAACCCCAAAGAGAAAGTAGCAGAGAGATTGAATGAATTTCTTTATCTAATACTAATACATTCTTTCTGTTAAATTCCCACCACAGCATCAAAGCATTGTCCTGGAAAAGCTTCTTGTTCACGGTTGACAGATATTAGCTGTCCTTTAAGTCTTCAACACCACTATTCTTCTAGATGTAATCTGATATGCCTTTGATCTTGATAAATTGAACACTTCCAGCACAGGACAGAAAGGGTAGTAGTATTAATCCAGAGAAAGTGTTTCTATACATGTGTAAAGCTCTTTATAAAAATTGAGGTAAGCAGGTCACATAGCATGATGCCCAACAGTATTCTGTCTGAGGAGCCTTTTGTGGAACAAGCAAACATGGCTGGGCAGTGTTAGTGGAATATGTACATAGTCCTGAGGAAAACAAGAGAGTCCTACACTAAAATGCAAGTTTCTGATTTACCTTCTGGGAAAACAGAACTATTCTTAATGTGAAAGCAGGTACTACTCACCTGGTGTGAAATTCTTATCCCAGCTTCACAGACCACATCAAAAGTTCTTTTATTGTGGGTTCCACATGCCTTGATAGTCCTTCCGAACTTATAATGCTTATCTTCCATTCAGTGACAAGGATCTTCACGAACTATTCTGCAGTTTGCCCCTGATTTTGTCTTATCATATTGACCCATTCTTATTACCAATGATGTCCTCTTCAGTGCTCTGCTCTTCACCCTCCTCTGCCTACCTCAGGCTTTTCTGCCTGAGCTTTTACATTCAAATGTTTTGCTAGCTCTTGATCTTGCACTTGCACAGAGTAACACATATATATGCTGTTCCATGCCTTTTAAGCACTACAACATGCAAACATCACAAAATGCCGTCTTAGATATCAGTTATATTTGATTACTTGACAGCGAAACTCAGTGGGCTGAATTAATAGATGTGACTTATTTAGAATTATTGATTTAGGTAGTGAACCTTACACTGAAAAAAATGTTATGGTTTCTGTATCATTAACTGTGTTGGCATGAAATGATATCTAGTAATTGTTTTTTTTCAATTTAGTTTGCTCGAGCACAGAATTCTGGAAATGGAAGAAAGGCACAAAGAGGAGCTGGCCAGTTTGAAGGAGGAAAAACAGAACTTACAAAGCTTAGTCACACGACAAAGCTACATCATCCAGGAACTAGAGAAACAGTTAAACAAGGCAACAAGCAATAACAGTGTCCTGCAGAAACAGCAGCTTGAATTAATGGATACAGTTCACACCCTGATCACCGTCTGCTCCAAGGAAGGAGGTAAGAAAGTGGCATTATAAAACATTAGAAGTACTAGGAAATTTCTTGTGAACTAAGTCCTGAATTTTTGGAAAAGTGAAACTTAATGGTCTTATTCCAAGAAAGAAAAAGACATTATAATTGAGAGCAAAAGAGCTGATGAAAACCCACAAATCAAATAAAGTTCAGACAGTGCTGAGGCTGACCTTGTACCAACAGCTATATTTGTTTCTTTGAATTTAGTATCACTGAGTTTTTATACCTTGACCATAGCAGGCCATAATTACACTGCCTTTGCACTAGCAATACTGATTTGTTTGTCTGAGTGTGTCTCCTCCTGCTGGGAGGAATCCAACTCCGTGGCTCTTAACTTTACAGATATCTGTACCTCATCTACTCTTGACTTCCTTTTCAATCAATGGAGACAACAGGCTACTGAACAAAGGAAAGTAATTCAGAGGTTTTTACATATGCATGGGTTATAATATTGATGATTTTGGATATAGGCTCTTAGGATGCTATAGGTAGACATCCAAAAGATGGATCTCTTCCCTTGAATTAGATTGTATTTATAATAAAGGATCATTTTTCTTTCTTCTGTTTGGCTGTGTTTTGTTTGTTTGTGGATGCTCCAAACAAAAAAAAGTAGAAATAACATCCTTTGAGAGAAAGGCTTGACAAAGACTCTATAAGACAATTTTCCTCAAGTATGTCTTTCTTAGTAAAGTTTTTTTACAGAAAAAGAGACAGAAATTCAGATAGAATTTCAATTCTCAAATGCCAAAGACACTGCAGAATATCTTGAGAGAGAAATTCCTTTCACCAGAACTGGCCAAGAGAGATGGATAAATGGAGACCACTGTGAAAAATGGAAATGGGACACTGGGAAGAATGTATTAGTAACTATGAAAACCAGGCAAAGTAATTTAGAAATAACAGTATAAAAATCCTTCTGAGAAAGGATACAGGATAAACACAGAGAGAAATTGTAGATGGATCAGAGAGTTCTCTGAGAGGTAACAGAAGTCTGAAGAGCCCAGCATATTAGATTATTGTCATTCTAGACCTCTAAGTGCCATAAACTATAAAAAAAAAAAAAAAAAAAAAAAAAAAAAAAAAGCAAAGAAACAAGGAAAGCAAATGTAACCAGCAAGCAACCCCAACCCCCAACTGAAAACTTGTCACCTGCATCATTATTCAGTGCTGTCTCTAAGAGGCAGAAGACATGCTAGATCAATATTCAGCTTAAGGCAATGTGGGTTTTCTCTCTGCTATATATTCCCATGCAACTTGTGTGGTTTAAAGCTAAACTGCTCCAGTCATGAGGATTACATCTCTTTGGAAGTTTTCTGTGCTTGGGCCAGTGTTGATAGACTACTTTTTTAAAAAAAAAGTCTTTTGCCCCCCTCTCATGTTCATTCTAAATGTTCCCTTCTGCTCATTCTGTTACATAGCTCCCTAGCATTTTGAATTAAATAACATGTTTCATAGCAGGCTGTTCTCATATCAGTAGAGAAACATTGTGATGCAATGCAAATCCTTTATTATGTTTTATGGCCTTTTGGCAAAGAAACCTGGCAAAGCTCTGTCCAGAGAGTCCTAATAAAGCTCAGGGGTATTTTAAAATCAATATCAAAATGAAACATATATTATTCTCATACAGAGATATATATCAAGTTCTTTTTAGGCTTAAAAAGATTTTCTAACACATTTGGATTTGATTCAAAGGAAAAAAACGACAAACAAACCAACATTTTTCCTAAACTTAGTTTCCTCAGCTGCTTCTTATAAAAACTTTGAATGAGGAATACAGAAGTGGGTGTTTCAAATTGGGCTCCTGGGTATGAATTCAGGTGCTTGAAAACCTGAGTTTTCAACAGACTTTTTGACTTCTGAGGAACTGTAGAAGTAAATGACGCTTAGCACAGTTAAATGCCTAAATATAGCTTTAATAGCCTTACTAAGCCCTTGATTTTGGACTCTATTACCTTTTGTGTATTATGTTCAGAATTTTCCTTGGATACATTTGTTCTTCAAGGAGAATAACTTAATGAAAAATGTTAAATTGCAGAATTTTTTCTTTCTTATTGTCTCATTAAGTCCTGCTGACCAATATTTTTGGTAGGTACATTCACAGCTGAAAAAGTATCCATATAGCTTAAGTTAAAATAATAATAATATTTTCCTGGAGCATGAGACTGCACTAATGAAGACTAAGTACTAAAGGTTGTGCCAAAAATTAATGCCAACTTCAGTCTATGCAAATGTATGTTGAATGGGGAAATGTATGCATGTTGGGAAGTACCAGTGGAGATACTCTAAATTCACACAAAAACATGAAGTTTAGATAGCCTTACGTAAGTCTTGATGAGTGCACTAATGTTCAAAACAAAAAATGCTCTGTGAGAACTGATGTTTTTTGGGAAATGGAGAATAACAAAAAGTGATATATAAATCTGTGGCACCTCTTCTGTCCTATACTTCAGTAAATCTCAGTCATTGAATTTCATAAGGGATATAGCAGAAATGGAAATGGTCCAGAAAAGAACAGGACAATGGGAAAATTAAGAGTCCTGGAACAATTTTCATATGAGGCAAGAGAGTTGTATCACACAGAACTATTAGGTGAGAAAGAAAGTATGAGAATGTTGTTATGGAAATGCACTAGCTAATAAATGATGGGGAGAAAAGAACAACCTGTAACACTGAGAAGTATTTTCCATTGATGGAAGAGAGGACTTGAGTAATTTAGGTAAAGGTTCCTAGATATTGAGGTCGATGAATGTTTTTTAATTATTAGCAAGCCATAGAGATAGAAAAGGATGAGTCCTCTTAAGAGCATTGAGTCTTTAATAGGGACACTCACCTTTGACAGAAAGCACAACCTAAGTGAGGCATCAAGTCTAGAAAACCAGATTGTCAAAGATGAGTAACTTTATAAGCATGAACAACAGAGTTGAGAGGAATTGCAAAGTATGTCTAAATCCTGTGGTATTTTGAGAATGGTTTTAAGTACCTTTTTCAGATTTTCCTATTAATTAAATTAAAAATGTAAGTCACTATATTTTATCTTAGATTTATGCCTTGATGTTTTAAAAAAATTCTGTCCATCCATCCATCCATCCATCCATCCATCCATCCATCCATCCATCCATCCATCCATGTATAAATTCTCTCCCAAGATAAGTCACAGACAGGAAAATTATTTTCTGTTTCTTGTAAGTCATAGTATTGAGGATTTTCCGACATGTGAAAGTGAAAAATATAATACAACTAAACCAATTAATTTGAAACCAATCTGATGATAATCATTGGTACATGGGTACATTTCCTCCTGTAATGACATTATCATATCAGAAGACTTATTTTTAGATTGATTAAAATAAATTGGGACACTATCTGAAGTTTTCCTGCTAGGAGCCTGTGAATAATATAGGCGGATAGTGTAGAGATACAAGGCTGAACAGAAAGTGCTTTTGTTCAGTTTAACAGTCTAAGGAGATAACATAGTCCCTAGAACTGGATGAAAACCCTAAGAGGTCTGCTCTGGTGCTTCCACTGTGCCTAGGCATATATTAGGAGAATTTCTGAAGAATATAAAGGCAAATGAGAAAGAGAAAAAATAAACCAAATCAACCAACCAAAAAAAACCTCAAAAAACCAACTGAAAAGGTAAAAGCAACAAAAATAATAAAAAAAAAATTAAATATAGATGGGCCTAAATAGAAAATCCAGATCCCATTTTCAGTGTCAGTTTTGGTACAGACCAATTTTGGGATGGGGGCCACCTGTAAAAGTTGGAATTGTTTGTAAGTTCGGATTCCAAAATACCACCCACCTCTCTCCCAGTGTGAGCGATTCTAGAGTTTCAGTTGCATGTAATCCTTCAAACAGACACTCTAACAGGTCACCAAGCCTACAGAGAGTCAAACAAATGCAGGACACCATGGGGACTCACGTGTCTCTATTTTGGCCTGTCTGTGGCTAAACACACTTGACACATTGTCTGTGTATATTTTAGGCAGGGTCTGAAACCTTGGTAGCAGCTGCCAGTAAAGTTCTACAGAAGAATTTCTAAAACAGAAGCACCTTCAGACACTAGCTTTCCAAAGGAAATGGCTGTTCATTATGGTGAATAATAAAATAACTATTTAAAGATTAAGTAATCTCCAAAATAAAATGTAGATAAATGCATGAAACTTCTACCTTTACCCAACAAAAGATGAGGAAATAAAAACATAGAAATGAAGGCCTAATTAATCATCACAGAGGTATTGCATGTTTATCTCCAAGACTATAGAAGTGCCTCACCTGCAGCAGATAATAGCTGGATCGAGATCAAATTATTCTTAGCAAAGGTCGTAAAAGGTTTTTTGCTTATTGTTTTCTTTAAACTGGTCATTTTTCATGCTACTTTGAGTATTATTTGTCTGAGGATTTATAAAGTACATTGATGTCATTGCCAAACAACACATCTGTAACACAGTAAATAATATTGTAAAGGACTTTCTGAGTTGCCACATCAGAAAAATTATTTATGCAAAAGATATTTAGTGCTTATGTAGAGTCACATGAATATTGCTCAAAAAACTTCTCAACCCCAAAACAAGGTGTATACTACAAATTATTTTAAGCAATTTTTAATATAATCAAAGATGTGTATGCAAGTGCAAACCAACTAGTTCAGAAAGTTTGTTGCTCCAGTGGGAAATTATGTTTCAAGCCAAGCATCACAAAAGGCGCCCAGTCAAAAACGCATTGTCTTTTATTCCAATATTAGAAAATTTATTGAATTTCTATTGTGTTAAAAATAATTTGCGTAACTCATGATAACTGCCCAAGTAGCCCTACTGATGCCTTAAATGGCTACCTAGAAACAGAGACTAGACAGGAATAAAGGAATAAAGGAGGTATTTATTTGAAAGGCCTTCAGATGTACGCTTTGGGCTCCAGAGGGTCCTGCCTCAGTGGATTCCAAAATGGACGACAGGTCACGAGTTCTTCACACTTTTATATCAGCATAAATTCACCAACCAGAACCCAGCCAATGATGGAATTTCCCCAAGCTTGCCCTCCTCTCCCCAAGATGATAGTTTAGAGTTCTTGGTCTGGGTGTCCTTGGAGAGCAAGCTAGAGAGGCTTTGTTATGTCTGTCTTAGCACAGGAGAGCAGAACTTAACAAGCTATAGGATACTTCAGAGTTACACTAACAGTACAGGATTTGAAAAATATAAAAGTTAAAACCTAAGGCATCACTACACACAGGATAAAGTAATGTAAATTTCAGTGCAAAATCGTATTTAACTACAAACTTATTTTTGGTTTCCTATTTGGTTTTTTCCTTTGGCTGTCTTTCAGACTGAATAATAATATACCTTGCTAAAATGTTTGGCCTAAACATGCATACTTCAGAAAACTAATGGAACAGAAAAGAAAGTTTTGTCATGAATGTCTGGTTTTATGACCTAGTACAAGAGACATTAAGAATTATCTTCTTCTTGAATGCTGACAAGATGCTAACCTTAATTCTCAAATTAATACATGTGTATGCTAGGAATTCAACTCCCCAGAAGTGCCTATAGAGTTTATAAAATAAATAACATTGTTGATGGGTTTGGCATTTCAGAAAAGGTACAAGTGTCCTAGTTTATGGAGAGTAAAATACAAAGAGTAAAAAGTTTATGGAGAGTAAAAAGTAAATACATTGAGAGTTTATTTTAATGGAATTCATGCTTTTAAAAGGCATAGCAAATAATTTATTTTTAAAAAAATTAAACAGTAATAAATCTACTTCTTAGACCAACATTGTTGTGATGCAAAAATTTATTCTGAAGTGAAAAGGGTGAGAATAGAATGAGAACTTCAAAGAAATGACCTGAAGGTTACAGGCTCAGGGGAAGCTCCATTGACAGAAGTAGAATCACATCAGCATTGATGCTGGCCTTCTTCATTAGAAAGACTTCAAAGACACTTTTTATAATACAGGCTAGTATTTAAAAGGAAAAAAAACAAAACAAAAATTAAAGATTAAAACAGCAAAACCACAAAAAGCAAAAACCAAACCAAACCAAAAAATACTGGTGGGAACACAGGACAGAAAAAGAGAACAGTAGTTTTAAATATTAGTATTTGGACAGTGTTCAATAAGACAAATTTTCTATATTATCCTGATTCAGCCATATATTGGAATAAAATAATGAGGATATTTAAATCCACTCAATTTTAGCAGTTTAGAAGAGCAAGGTTTTATTTATCTTGATCATTTTTCTACTGTTCATGGAAAGAATAATATTGGTACTCATCTGAGACACATTTTGAGGTGACAGCATGTTTTATCTGATACCATTTCCCTACAAGTATTTCATTCCTTAAGACCATGCCTCCTCTTTGTACCTTATCCTTGACATTATTAAGGTTTTTTTCAGCATAATGAGACATAACTGATAAGGCAGAAACTTAGAGTGTGTCACATCAGTCACTTCATTATTTTTCTTTTGAAACATAGAATTACATAAAGTAGGATTATGCTATGTGCACAGAAGATTCTGCCCAGCTTTGGCTGAAAGCTGGAGGTTTCAGGTGGATCAGGACTGGGCTTGAAACATGTTTGAAGAAATGAGTTTGTGAATGAAGTGACAGACATTTTTTTCTTATACCAGAAATTGAATTTTAATTATCAATATGTTCTAACATACTGCAGTATAATAGCAAAGCATGATGCTTTCCATATATTAATTAATTTTTAAAATTTTTATTAGTTAAGAATAAATTAAAAACCTCAGACTTCACAAGGTTAGAACTCCAACACCAAAGCTTTAAACAAAATCCAGTTTAATGCACTGAAGTCATCTGGTGTTCCACACTTACTAACCTCCCCAAAGATGTCAAAGCAGATAACTTCAGCTAAGGTTGACATTATGTGTTCAAGATTATGGAAAACATCAGTTTTCTCAGTTTCTCTCTACTTCCTCCATCTTTAGAGGTTTTATGAGCATGAGGTTTTCATTTTTATTACCATATCTTAAAGCATAACAGAAATACCTTTAGTTTAAAGAGATCAAAAGATCACTATCAGAAAATGTTCACTGGCAATTCACAAAGCTCTCTATTATAAAGATACATTCCATCATGTGATCTGTTCTTATTTATGTTTTGAAAGCTGGAGAAAAATGGAATCTTTATTTTGCACTCAGTGTCAGGGAGGAGGAGTCCCCTTGCTCTTACCATGGCTGGGTCCTGTTGAGCAAAGGGACCCACTGAACTGGAAAGCACTGCAGGGCTGCAGCCAGAGCCTGCTCTGACTTTGTGCAGCTGTGGAGATGTTCAGTCAAACACATCAGCAACTGCTTTTGTGTTTCTCGGTTTTTCTGTTCAGGTGCTACACAATTCCTGTTTTCATTGAAGACTCTCTTTTTTGATATGCAATTTTCTGAGATGCTCAGAAAGCTCTATTGGAGAGTTTTTTGGGATCAGTCTTATCTGACTAACCTAACATTTTCAGAGTTCTGGTCTGGACTTCCTTTAGATCAACGAAGTCGCTTCTGTCCAAGTGAGTTGTTTCATGATGAGGTGACTTACAACAACTACCCTTTTTCTTTATTAGCTGTTGAAAGGTGATGATGTTAGTGTTGATATTAATATGATCACTACCTATGTTGTTTTTTTATAAAACTAAAAATATATTTCACATCATGATTATTTAAAAATAAAGATGTTTTCATACCCTGCTTAGGCAAGAATACCTCGATTTCAAAGTTATGCTTTATTATAAAGTGCAACAAAATATACTAGGTAGTAGCAAGTTAAGCTGCAGTTTAATAGGGATTCAGTTCTGAAATTAGTAAATTTGAATGTTCAACATTTAAAATTTATGTCAGTGGAAAAATATTTAAATTCTTCAAAATAGAATTGTGGATTCTGATATTTTATCCCTATTAACTTGTCCTGATCACAGCAGGACATCAATATTTATTCATACTGAAAAATTAATATTGGAAGTGTGTATAAATTCTTGGTTGTTGGTATTAAAATCAATTACCCATCCTCATTCCTACAGTATATGTCAGTGCCAAATCCCTCTTCACTCAGTTTTGTGAAACTGGCATTCACTCACACCAGAGATATTACAGAGAATATCCGCATATATAAACCAGCTAACAGCACTGTTGGTGTCACCCAAATGGCTTGTTAGTAAAAAAATTTCTTTGTGTGCATACCATTGTTCAGATGGAAACATTAAATGCACGTTAGGGTGCCTGTGTGGAAAAATAGAAATCAATTAAATAAATATGGACACTAGAAATACTAAACAAAGCCAGCAACTTAATCTCCTTGTACAGTTAGTGAAAGACTTCTTTAGTTCTCCTCTCAGTGAATAGCTAGTTCCTCACAAAATTGCTGTCTCAAGCAGAAACTCTTAAGGAACTATATTGCAGCTGGACAATTAAGTGTCTTTATCTCTTTGTAAATGGGCCATAAGGCATTCTATTGCAGCTCACTAATGAGGACCATTTAATGGTATTCTTAAGTGATTTCTTTCAAATGCTCAGTGATTTGAAGTATTATTGTTCTTGCCAGTCACTAAGGCTGGATTTATTGGGAAACAAACTTGATAACTGTAGATAATTTATTAAGTATTAAATAATTGTGCCCTGGAGAGGGTGAAAGCTCTCTATGTTAACGTCGTTTTCCAAGACCAAGTTAATTCCTGCAGCACTACAGGAGGGAAATTCTGCTTTAAATGATTTATTTGATAAGTAGTTGGATAGCTTGAGTGCTCTTGCTATGCAATTGTTTGCCTTTCTTACTGCAGACTCTTAGAGGCTGTGTGGGAGGTTAAAGTAATGTTCTATTAGCTGCTGAAACATTTCTAGAAATGTTAACCTGAGACGTCTAATTGGCTGCACCTTTTATTTTTCCTCCCCATGTTAAAAGTATTGATCTCGAATTCATCTTTGTAATGAACCTTAGTGCTCCTAAAATATCTGGTGCTGGACTAATGCCTAGGCTGGTGGAATCATTGTAGACCTGCTAATTGCATTTCAGCATGGCCTGGTAGTTACTCTGGGTTGTACTTAAGTGAGGTTTACACAGCTCTTTGGGCCTCCCACATGCAGTGAGGGAGATGCATGTAGGCATTAAGAGCTAGAGGTCGAGAGAAATGGGCCTGGTTTTGCTTTTGTCATTGCTCCTTGGAAACAAAATCATTCCACTTCTACTACATCCAGTCCAGGGGCTGTAGGGTCACGGGGTGAATCAAGATCATTGAGTTGCTCCAGCAGAATAATGACCTTGTATAACAAACAAAGAAACAAAACAACAAAACAACCAAGCAACCAAAAAAACCCCCTAACCTTGCCTCCCCCTTTTACCCCTACAACACACTGAAACACTTCCTGCAAGATCTCCTATTAGCTGATTCATTCTGTGGCCATGGCACCAGTCCACAGCCAACAGATGTATCCAGAGCAGCACTGCTCCTGTAAGTGACATTCTGTGCTTGCACCGCATCTGGGCTTAGGTCTGAGTGCTCCCTCAGACATTCAAAGTGAGCATCTGTGTTATATACATGCTTATACTGTCAGAGTCTGAACATATTAATGAAGGCCAGCATTTTCTATTGTCATCATTCAGCAAATGAATGTGCCTCAGTAAGGAATTCTAGAGTTTTATTTTCTCTCACCTTCTAAAACACCCTTGTGAACTCAAAGTGAGCTACCAGGGAAATCTTGAATGAAAGATGAAGGAGGTTTTACTTGCCAGTTAATGGTCCAAATGAAAATATTATTTTAAAAATTGTTACAAAGGAGTAGACAAGAAATCAGAAAAAAAATGTACCACATAATCCATGATGTGCTCAAATATTGTATAAAGTATTGTAACCCACATTTCACACACACACCAAAAAAAAAGATCTACAAAGACAGATGGTTATGTGAAATAATTATTTAATAATTAATTAAGGCTATGGCAGATACTTCAGGAGATGTAGAAGATAATAGAAGGAGATTGCAGTAGAAATTGTGGGTGTAGGTAGGCCTTGTAGAGCATGAGTGCAGACTTACTGACACTTTCAGCTAAGAATGGAGTGTCAGCAGCCAGAACACTCTTGTTAAAAGCTAGCAATGGGAAATTGTCCTTCACATGGTATGTGTATGGAGCTCCTTGGTATGGGACACTGAATGATTAAAATTAATGTGGCTTCAAAAACCTGACTGGAGGAATTAATGGAAGAAAATTCTTTCAAAGCCTATTAAAGATGCAGATATTACATCTGGTGGAGGAAGAACTTACACTGTAAATTCCTGGATATGCTTTCCTGCATTTATGCTGTTTTCCAGTCATCTACTTTGAACATCTGTTTCCATTGAAGACTTCTTTTTGAGGCCAGGTGTTAGCCAAGTTCTTGTAAAATCTTAGGGCCCTCCTCAGGAGAAAAGGCCTAAAGGAAAAGAAAAAAAGAAGAAAATAAATAATTATGAGCCCATAAGAACTAAAAAAAACAGAAAATGATGGTTGAAAGATCAAATCCAACAAGGAAGTCATGATTTCTAGGGCCCTGATGCTGGAGATGAAGCACTGGAGAGGCTGGAGCAGCAATGTAACCTGGTATATCTACTCTTATAACTTCATCTGGGAATAATGGAGGATTTGACAATACAGTTTTATAAACTAGGATCTGCAAATTTATAATCTATAAACTTTATTATGGAGCAATAGTTCCCAGAACAGAAATATTTTATTCCAGTATGTCAAAATGAACTTTCCAAGTTGCCAATGGCCTCCAGTTTTTGGCAGATTCAGAGCAACATCACATATTAGCTTTAAAAGCATTTTGGTGAATGCATATTTGATTGAAAGGAAAATGCATGTCCAAACTCCAGTCCTAAACTTCCTTTCACCTACCTTGTTAACAAAGTGGAGTCCACAAGCATTCACAATGACGTCTGAGAAGACTGCTGGATTCCAAGGCATACAGAAGCAGCTTTCATACTAATAGCCTCCCATTTTATTTTGGTTTTTTTTAAGATGATATTCAGACTTTATGGAGATGAAAATAAAACAATATTATAATATTTTAATATATTATTATATCTTTATTAATAAAAATTAATAAAGTAGGAAATAAAGTTGACATTGGAGAAAGTTTTGAATGAGATGGTGATAGTTCGTTTTTATAACAGTTAGAATTGGGTATTAAATACATATAAATTCACATTAAAAACTTTTAGTTGACTGGCTAGATGCATAAAAAGTTCCTGCTATTTTATCAAGAGTAAACAACTGCAATACTTTTTATTTCATACATCTCAATGGATTGTAATTTTCTAATTATTTTTTGCATTGGTTATATTGAGTGATGGTGGTAGCTTTAATAATCCAAAACCACATTTTGTGGAAGAAAAACAGAGAGTGTGCAGTATGTACTTGAATGAAAATGTGTTTTCGGTTTTAAGAGGGACCCAAATGTGTTCTTGCACAGCTATAATTTCAGTTTGTAGGCATCACTGTAGTTATCTGGAGAGCATACCTGAATTGAAATCAACCTTCAGGATTGAGCCTTTTCCTTTGGTTTGAGTAACACTTTCCACACCATGGTGTTGTCACAGGATTGTCTTATTGCAGGCAATATTGGGTGTCACAGTCAGCTCGTAGGTTGCAGTTTAATGTTTGTTCTCAAGTGAAGGTTGGTGTATGCAAGGTGAGGATGCTGAAGCAGCAGACTCTACCTCTGGCTGTAAGTCAGAAAAAAGTCTCTGAATATTTTTCCAACTCAAAACAAAAATAATATTCACCTTATTATGTTAGATCTGTTTGTGGCTGTTGCTGCTGAGTCAGGGCATGTGTGGGCAATGTTCCAGGCCTCCTCACTGGGGGAATGTGAGTGACATCCTTTTGATAACATCAACAAGCTGTTCTGGATTCAATACTTCTAAAGCCAGGCACTGTTGTAACTGGAACTTTGTTGGTGCACAGTAGCTGCCCCCAAATGGCTGGGGAAGAGGTCAGAGACACAGGGTCACCACAGAAATGCAGGATTCCCCACCATGTGTCTGGAACCATGACAAGATCAAGGCAAAATTTATTTGCAGTCAGGATCTGGACAGAAACCACCGTTTGGCAGTCCTTGGGTGACCCTGTTATGGAATGTTGCAACTTTAGGTAAAAACATTTACAAACTTCTCCTTTTTGATTTTTAAGGAGTTGCTTAACAGGGGACATTTAAATTTTAAATTTTTTACCTCAGATGCTTTTGATAGTGCAGCTAAAGTTTAGGTCAATTATATATGCCAATAACATATGGAGAAAGATTTTTCCTTTCTGACGTCAAAAGCATGAATGATTTTTTCAAGTGTCATTTTGGTATTTCTATTCTATAAGAAAATTAAACTTATGTAAATAAAACATTGACACAATGAAAATATAATAATTCACTCAGACACCAAAGAAATCTCTGCATATCTGTCCAAACAAGTCACTATCATGCAGAAAAATAAACAGCTGTTTTTCATTTGCTGTCAGTATCACTAAAGGACATAAGAGTCTAGTGATTAACTCAGTCTTAACTGATTTCACAAACGTAGCAGTTCAGATCTCAAATAATTTAGGAAATTTGATTGTGATTTATTGATTCAGTCAACATAATGAACTGCATTTTAACATTCTTTACTGCTTACAGACAAGCTATGCTATTCATTCATCCAATATCTGATGGAGACCTGAAAAACAATGAGACAATTTTCTCAAAAACAACTAGAAATCTCAGTTAAAAAAACCCCAATCAATAGATTATTTTATTTTTTTTCCTTGTTGAGATGAGATTAGATAACTCTCATACAGCTAGGAAAAAGATAGATATTGTATGCTTTCAATTTCATATTCCTAGAGGAGAATACTAGATTACTAAATATTTCAGAAGCTACTTATTTTTAGTAGTCAGTTGGTATTTCTTTAAACCTGAGGAGAAAAGAAAAACATCCTCCATTTGTGATAGCTGTTAAGAAATAAACTAATTTATCACTGATTTAATTTTACAACTGATAGCAGAGAAATAGTCTCACTCTACACAGAAGCACACATAACTATCAATCAGTTCAATTTCCCTGACTACTGCTTTGGGAAAAAGCCCTATATATCTGAGCTCTCTCATTTGCAAGCACAGGTAAGCCATTCTAAGGAAACTGAAGAGGCGACAGCCTCAGGTGCTGACCCTGACTTACTGCTGAGGGTTAATATCTGTGAGCAGGTGCAGCAGAGCCTGTGGGTTGGCAGAGGCCTCTCTGATTTGGGGTCCTGGTCATCCACAGGGCCTGGGCACCTGGATGGTGCTTCCTGTATAGCCTGGACTCCAGTCATCATCCCAGGCACTGAGGAAAAGGAGCAGATGAAGAACTGATAATTGAAGGAAATAATTCACATCAAGTAGGGAAAAACTTAGGAGCCCAAGGAGGAAGTTATTCTAATAACTTTAACATTTATTCTAATAACTAATAACATCTGGCTAAAAATTACCCAGATGACTTTTGGAAGTGCAGTGAAAAAATTATTTATATCGTTGGTTCTCCTTCTGTGCAGAAAAACAGGACTTTCCACACAGGCATCATTGTTTTAAAGGGGCATGACTTCCTCGCCAGTTTATTCATTCAGAGAAGGCAATCAAAAACCCTCCAAATCTTGACTAAACATTCAGGTTTAAAAATGATAATAATATTTTGCTTGACATAGACTTATCTTTTTTTTCAGGTACATAAAACTCTGTCATAAGCGTTGTATTTGAAAACAGCTAAACTAACAGTAGAAGTTTGTGTGAAGTCAGTATCTTGAAGTTGACAAAGGAATTTAATGGTTACATATTGGATTTTAGAACTAATTTATTTGAACTTTCATACTTCTAAAAAAATTTACTTACACATCTACCGTATCATCATACATCATTCAGGGACTTTACTTAATGTGTAAAGGATTCAAGGTCTACGTAATGTTGTAGAAAAAAATAGTCTAGAGCCATAGTATGTAGAAGTGGTTTGGAAACTATATGGAATATTAAGTTAGAAAAACAACAGCAAACCTTAGAGAAAACATATTTTATGCTAAAATCACATTACCAGTAACATTCCTGAGTATTAATTTTCTGTCAAGTTTGGCTGTTCTTGCAAATTGCAGTGTGATGTATTAAGAAAAACTAAACTTTGTGCTTGTCATGCTTAATATACTGTGCTGCAATCTGTAATAGTAGGTCCTTGTGAAGGAGCTGGGCTTTTCTTCCAGTGGGAACACCAGCACCTGAGAGAGGGGTGAGAGGGCCCAAAGAAAGCCATCTTCTCCTGGCTACAGTGGAATAAAACCCCTGGTGGAAAACAAACCAACTGGGTATTGGATTGCTTATTTTTTAGGAAATTTGCTCTCTATGGTGTCAGCTAGTTCAGCTGTCTGATTCGAAGAGGAAGGGAATAAACTGGCTATATCGATGCCATTTTTCTGTCTTTTTCAACTTCATCTCTCACAAAAACATCCCTTTTATTGCGTTTCTTTTAGTTTTTAAGCATGAGAAGATAATTTATATCCAAGGGTGCTTCCTAGAAATCTGTCTCTTTAGAAAATTAATTTCAAAGCTATTTGCTCTGATATTAAAATCTTACCTTGTTTAAAATTTTAATAATATAAACTTTAGAATATACTCATGATTTCTTTTGTCTAAGTTTCTGTTACAAAGGACCCAAATTCAAATTTCCTTTATTGACTCTTAGTATTTATTTCCAAGTGGTTTTCAATGTGTCTATAACAGTTAAGTAAGAGGTAAGATAATCTCACTACATACAGCTAATAAAATATAAGTACTTTAAGGGTGAAGGAAATGAGCACTGCCTCTGCACCACTAAATATAATTTTTAGACAGGAGTGACTGATGTCTCCAGTTGAAACAACAGCATTAGAGAAATTCAGGCCAGAGAGAATGGGTCTATTCTAAAGCCTTCTGAAATCAATGAGGGGCTTTGCTTTAACTCCTCCAGGCTTTGGCTCCAGCCCCATGTAATTATTCAGGTTGGACTTTGGCCACAGATACTAACACCATCTGCTTACAGAAAGTACCATGAAGTCTTTAATAAACACGAATCACGAAGGCCTCAGTTCTATGTCTTCTCTAAAAAATGGCACCTTTGAGAGAGTGTACAGTTGATGTGCACCTTGCTAAGGACCTCACTCCCTGCCATCTCACAGGGAAGTGTGTAACCTACAGCATTGCCAGCACTGCCTTCTCCAAATATGGCCAAGTTTCGAAGCCATATTTAAATTCATAGGCTTCATGTTGAATTCAATTCATATGAATTAGATTTTATTTTTATGGATGGTGTTGAATAAAAATAATAAATATGCAGCAAATACATGGAAGAGGAGAAGTAAGGTATTTTTTTCTTAAAATAAAATTTTAAAACAATAATATAAAACACATAAAAGGGAAAGAATAATATGATTTTTGTGTAAAATGCCTACCTAGAGAGCAGTATAGTCTTACAGTCAGGATTGCATTTCTCACTATTTTTCTATTTTCACCTTTTTGCAGAATGACTGAGGTAAAATATTTAACCTTTTGTTTCCCTCAGTTTCCCCATCTGTGAAATGATACTAATATCAATTGCTCTGACAGGAATTTGCCATCCTGGAATACTGCTTTGAGGTGTTCAAAGGGAAGATAGTATTTCCAACTACAAACCCTTGGCATTATTCTCACCATCTATGACCCAGACAGTCCCACATGCCATTGCCTTGTTGCACATCAGTGCCATTAAACACCAGTTTTGCAGCACAGGCCACATCACTGAGAGTGAATAAGATACGCAGTCCCTTTTGTATCTGTAACTCACACTTTCAAGCCAAAATGAATAAGAAGTATCTGTCACCAGAGGATGAGTGTGTCTGGAAGACGAAATGATTGTATCCTTATTGTAGGGATTAATGAAGTGCTGCCCCAAACCCTGCACATCACTTAAGGACATGTTTAACTTTAAGAATCTGAGTAGACGGATGGATTTCCATGGGAATACTGATGTGCTTAAAATATGTGTTGTTGGAATGAAATCATATCCTTCACTATTGTGTGGGGTCATGCTACTTTTGTTTGTGAAAGTGAAGAACACTCTCAGATGTTACTCCTACAGGGAATTTCCTGGTTTTTCAAGACTCGGGTTCTCAATATTTTATACTCCTGATTTCTCAGCCCAGACATATATATATGGTCTGTCTATAATCTACAGGATCAACATCTGCTGTTGTGTTATAACATTAACTGTTTCCCTGTGCTGAGCCAAAATGAATTCTATAAATCTTGCCTCTAGACATCTGATTTCAGTAGCGCTGTTTTTTCTTTTATTGTATTTAGCAACCTTTATGAATTTAGACATGAAAATAATTAAATTATTCTCTTCTAAAAAATAAATTTAAGCAAGCAGCTGCCTTGCCCCATGGTTCTCAAAAGTCATTACTTCATGAACAGCGCAAGGTCTCTCCTTCCAGCATTGCCATCTTAGGTGAGCATCTGTGTCAGGTCACAATGCTGAACATATTTTCCGCCTTCATGTGCCACGTCTGGGGCATTCTTTGGCAACCTCCCAAAGGTTTAGTCAGCTTTAGTCAGAGGCAAGGCCTGCAGTGGCACAGACCTTTGCACTCAGAAGGACCATGCTGTGGGACCTCTCAGTAAAGAGGATGCTCTCTTTAGCTATTTGCATCCTGACTTCTTCTGGCACTTACTCTGCCATCTGTCCAAAAGCTTCATACTAGTTCTTTGCTAGAATTTGCCAAATGCATGAACTGTGTAAGAACCACAATACAATCATTGCTGTTTATTTTTTAAAGGAGTGCAGTGTGCAAATATGGACATCCTAGGTACAGAAATGCTTAAGATTGTTGTTGTAACTTATATTATCATGTTTTTTGTTTTGCAGTTTTACTAAAGAATGCAAAAAAGGAAGAAGAAAAGCCCTTCAGAGACTGTGCAGATGTATACCAATCTGGTTTTAACAAAAGTGGGGTCTACACTATTTATATTAACAATGTGTCAGATCCTAAAAAGGTAAAGACTGAGTTTATTTTGCTGTTTGTTAATACAATATTGCTCTGAACATAAAGGAGCATTTTGAGCCTTTATTGAAGTTATCATTCCCCAAAATTTGTACTGATATAAACAACTTGTGTTATATTCAGTCTTTAAAAAGTACAATAGACTGAGAAAATTATTAACTGGATTATTCCAGACATTCTTCTTTGCTGCTGACAGAGAATCCTTTCTAAGTTCCAACGTACACTCAATAGTTTACTCACTTCCTCGCACTTGGCAAGCTCAGTTGAGTCAGACTATGGCTGCAAATAAATCTGCAATAAAATTTAGAAGTGATTTTGTAAAGTGTGATAATGAGGAAGATGATCTGGTAGGGGATTATCTGGTAGCACAGGGAAAGAAATAGCAGAATGAGTAGCTTTTAAAGATAAGGATTTACCAAAATCCTGCTTCTCTTTTAGGGGACAGGGAAAAGTGGTTTTGGCTGTACAGAACACAGCATGCTGAGTACGAGCACAGCTAGAAATGATGAAGGATGTATAATCCCATCCTTCTCAAGAAAAGACTTGGGAGGGGGTGTTTTTTTATGCAAATGAAACGTTATTCTATAAAGGAGATTATTTTTTGCAAGGATTTTGTTGCTAAGGTACCTGAGTCAGTTGAGGCCAGGAACATGAGAGGATAACCTAAGCAAAACGTAGAGGAATGTTGGCTGTCCATAATAGTAATATTATGATCATATGATATGTAGAATTTATAGCCAGACTGAGTATTATAAGAAGCCTTTGGAAACCTGTCAATACATTATAGTTTAGCATGGAATTAGGGTTCATTAAACCATGAGTAGAATTGGGGTGGGAGAGCTTTATGGGCCAAGACCAATATAATTCTGGTGAATGTGAATGGAAAAATAATTGACATGACAGAAAATACAGAAATCTCTTTAAGCATTACTGAGAAAGACAATAAGAATAAAAGCAGTTCTGTAGATGTTGCTCCACTAAAAGAGATCTAACATCTGTGTCCAAATTGCATGTACCAATTGGAGCAGCTTTTCTTAGCCTTACTGAAATTCATAAACCATGTCCAGAAGCTGGACTGCAATTTAAAAAAAAGGTTATCTGAAAGCTAACACGACACTGATAATTCTGGTATATTTACCTCAAACGCCCACTGATGCTTCTGGTATATTTACCTCAAACACACTTCACTGGCAGTATAATGACAGTGACAAAATGGAAGCCACCTTGTGCTTCCACTCTGTCCTTGTTTACAAACACTGCTATTAATCAATAGAGATATCACAACTTAGCTGATATCACTGCATTACGTTTTCCTGGAGGATCCCTTTTTTAGCAAGAAAATGCAAGAGTCTTGTTTTTGTGTGTTGAGGGCATTTCTGATACCACCTGTTTCTATGTTGCCCTAGCAATAACGTCACAAGAGCTGATCCCAGGCATTTTCACGTTAGTCAAGTGAGGAGTGTGATTGCTTTAACAGGTGTTTTTTTAGACATTAAGGTCATTTAAACAAGCTGCAAAGTAGTGCTATGCAGATAGCTGAACTAACTCCAGCTGAGATAGCTCAAAATCACATCAATGCAGCACTGTGCCAGCACTAATTAGCCCAGAGGTAGCACCATGCAGACGCAGTCAGATTGCTCTAATACCCTGATAGGTACTCCATGGAGACCTCCTTGCTTGTTTAAAGCCAGCTTAGTTATCTGGATTACCACAATGCAATGCATGACTCTGACATGTCTTAAAAGGCCTAATATATTGTTGCTTTTCGTAATACTCACAGCCACAGGCAGCTATCTCATTTATAACAATTTTATACATCAGGTCACAATATACCTTCATTTCATTTTATATTTTCTAAGGGATTTTCTCTAGAATTCTGATACTCAATGGAAAATACCTTTGTCATATATACAAGTGCTTCTCTCAGTTCTAGCGTTTTGTTTCATATTCGTATATTCATTAAAAATATCCTTAATGCTTACAGCTCCATACCCTTTATATGCCTCATTTTTGTATTTTTGTGTGCTTTAGTCTACAATTTTTTTTCATGTTCCTAGCTTCAACAGATCATTAATTTAGTTCATTTGTTTTCAAGCCCTGCATAAAAAATTTGTGATTAATATCTGTTTAAAAGGTTCTTAATAATATTCCCTCTTTTTGATATGGAAAGAGAAAAGGATACAATTAAATTATTAAGCTAATTAATTGGCTTACTCTGATGTGTGTATGTGCAGGGTCTGATAATGTGGATAAATGATTTTTCCGAGTGAAAGCAAAGGCAAGAAGAATCCCCTCAGTCCCCAATAAGGTTGGGGTCAGCTACAGGGGAAGAAAGGCTTCTGATGAGCAAGGGAGCAGTGGGAGTTGTCCCCATTTTGGAGTTGAAAGAGCCAAGTCACCTTTGGGAGCCAGAGTAGGCCAGGTGTGATTGGTCTGACTGCAAACAGGACCTCTGCCTCTCCCCTTGGATCAATGTATTGACTGGATCAATGTATTGACTGGCTCACTGTCTCTCTAATGCCCTCACAAGCACGGCTGTTACCAAACTCTGGGTGCACTGCACTGAAAATGTAATGTTACCAGCTGCTGCTGAGGTCTGTGGATCTGTGTCTTCATGGTTCTGCAGAAGCAATTGCTGTGACTGTGGTCTTCACTCCTTCCCCTGTGCTTTCTTCTTGTGGATTTACCACTAAATAGGTTCTGATGCTCTCTCTGAGCATATCCAGCTGAATTTTAACCCATTAAATGTATGCTCTCCCTCTGTACTGTGGAAACTGTCGTCCAGAATGGTTGTCATGAGCCTGTTTGTGCATAGCAGACACACATTCCCTGGATCTCAAAGGTCTGGCCTCAAGCTTGTTGCTCCATGCCAACAGTGTAGACTTGTTGGGTCTTAGTGTGCATGCACTTAAAATGCAATTTGTAGTAATTTCACATCTTCTGTTTACTTTAAAATTGATCTTATCTCTGAATGCTAATTATAAAATTTTTAATAATTTAGTCCACAAAACTAAAATAAGTAAAAATTATCCCATATCTGCCTTTTAGGAGCTTGAGAATTTTTACCCACACATTTAAGGAAGAGCAATATTTTGAATGGTCTTTTATTCTAAGTTAGCTTATTTGATTAATTATAAACTCAGAATCTGGACATGCATACAAATTCATTCACTTATTTTCATTCTTCACTTTACTAGTAGAGGGCTAAATATCAGAACACCTTAAATGGTGTTTAATGGCTGAGTGCCCTGATCTTTCCTGGGACAGACAAGGCTAGAGCCATGCGCAGTAACATCCCAAATCCCCTTGGAACTCCTGCTAATATGGGCAGGTGTTTGTGTCTACCACCATGGAAGGTGCCAGACCACACAATGATGGCTAGCAAAAAATGTGCTGCTGGCAAATCTTTGTTTCACTGTGCAGTTTTCTCTTTCAATTTGATATATTATTCAGAAAACTTCAATCTTTTCATAGGTGTGTCATTGTATCGTAGTATGGAAATCCCAAAATTTGCGTGTGTCTTTAAAATGAGTAGTCGTAATACAGTTCAGGATTTAATGCTTTAAAAATTGGCAGTGGATTCATGGGAGCTTGAAATGACTTGTAAGAAAAGTAAATCCATCTTTTAGAAATTCTCACCGTAAATCTAAAGACTAAAGAAATTAAATCCTGTAGATAAATGTTTTGACTCGCAGTGGCTTCACTGAAGAAGGAATAGGGCCAAAATGTTTGTCAAGAAAATTGTGGGTTTTCTTGTGGTTACCCTGAGTCAGGTTCATGTTTGCCCTGGTGTTCTGTTTCCTTCCTGTACTTTCACAGGGACTTCACTTGGCATGCCTGGTGCAAATTAAAACAAAAACACTTGCATGTTGTTACTATGACAGTTCTTATGAGTAGGAGAAATTTAGAATGGCTTTTCCTAAGGGTAAAATATGGTCCTCTAGTCAGCTGCAGGACAAATTTTTGTTTAACTGTGTTGGATAGTAACCTCCAATTTGTCAAAGCAACATAAAGCTTTAAATTACCAACCAGTGCTTAATGGATTGACTCTTGCTGATGTGAGTACCAAAAGCTAAACCTCTTCAACCCTCTTACATACTGACATCTTACTTGAAAAGCAGCATACAGCTATTTGAAAGTGCAGACATATGAAATTTAGGATAGTTGTAGTGTCAATATGGCATGGATTAATACAGAGGAATGAAATTAGGAAAACTTGCTTGAATGAGTAACACTGAGAAACTTAGATCTTCAAAACAAGCATCCTACAATAACAGGAACAAAAATTACTGCCGCTTGTCACATACCAAGAAGAGCAAATGCACAAGCAGTATTTTATTTTTTTCATAATTTATCTTCTATATTTTTGAAAGGATGATGTAAAAAGAGTGAAGGGAATGAAAGTTAATATCCATTTTTATTATCATTTGGATTATATAAGATTGGTAACAGATTTCAGTTTACACAATATTCTAACATCACGGGTCAGCAAAATTGTCAAATAGTTTCATTATCCTTTATACACAGAATCTTTAGTATCTAAGGCGTAATTTTACCAGTGCAGCGGTGACAGGGCATGATCTTACATATTAAGTATGGATCTTCTGAACTTGTCTCATAGACCTCTGTTCTTGAGCCTGTTTCTATCTATGTTCTCTGTCAGTATAAGGCAGCTCACTCTGAGGTCTCCTGTTCCCATTTTGGGAGACTGCCTGTGACTCTGTAGGAAATATCACAACTTAAAGCAAAACAGAATAACCTCGTCTGTGCTACATGTCCAACTCCTACTATGTGTTGTCTGTAAGAATTCTCAAGATTCTCTCTGAGAACAAATGCCACTCTGCTAAAAGCTATAGAAAGCATTATTATCACTTAAAGAATTACTCTTCTTTCTTAAGAGGGACTGGTTTCAGGGGCACTGCAGCAAAAATAGAAAAAAGAGCATGGAGAGAGTGTGAAGGGAAAGCTGAAGAGGCAGAGGGAGATGATGGGGAGATATTCTTGGGTGAGATACTGAAAGGAGACATTACTTGTTTTATTGTTTGCTTGGGTTTTTCAATTTTTCTTTTTTATTTACTGCATAGGTCTTTTGCAATATGGAAATTGCTGGAGGAGGATGGACAGTTATACAGCACCGAGAAGATGGAAGTCTGGATTTTCAGAAAAGCTGGAAAGAATACAAAATGGTAAGGTGAAAAAATGTGCAATAGCTGTACAATTCATACAAGTGTCAGATTTCAAATGCTACTTCCTACTGTCCTGGATAGTTCTTCCTACAGTGATGTGGTATAGTCCTGCAGACTTTTATGAGCTACCTTTTGTCATGTCTGTTACTTTCTAAAATCATAATATCCTTTTTACTCAGTTACTTGAGTATTATTTCCCATGATTTAGAGTTTCTCTCAGATCAGTTACTGAGATTAAAATGAGATGGGGCCAGAATGCTGTTCTCTGTCTCCCTGAAGTTTTGACTTGATGTGATGTTCAGGGGTAATAGTTAAGGCATGAATGTTTTCAGCTGAGGGGAACACATTCAGAAGTTGGAGCACCTCAGATGGAAATAAAAATTTTTACTGGGGTTTATCCCAAGTCATACAGCACCTCTGCCAATCAAGTTAATGTACTGGAAATGTTGATACTTCAAATAGGATTACAAGAACATAAATAATTTACCAAATTATAGATGACATGACTTCAAGCAGGCTATTTTCCCTTTGCCAACTCAAAAAAATTTTACTCCAATCTAAATAACTTCTCATTTTTTTCATTCCCTGTCTGATCAAACTTTCTGATGGAGCTCCTTTCTCTGAGTCCCTGAGGACTGGCTTGGATTTCAATGACATTCCTAGTGAAGTTTTCAGCACTGTGTTATCAGCCCGACAGAGAAATATTTTTTTCTACAGTTTTCAAAAAGCACTAAATGAAAAGAGAATTTTAAATGTTTAAAAATAAAAGCAAGTTCTGTTTAGTAAAAATTTCTATGGGAAAAATGTCAGAAATAAATATAATATCATAATATTGAAATAAAATTTAATTGAATTTCACTGATACTTTATTTTCAATATTTTTATTTTGCTAGAAAATATAAATAATCATTTCGTTCAGAGTCCTGCTCCTATAGATAAGTAGAGGATGTAATCTATTTTGTAATATAGATTAACTAAAGTTATATTAAAATGACAAACATATCTTTTTAATAGAATTAAAAAATTGGATATTTCTTTTAGAATTCACGTTAATTTAGCAGAAAACTTGAAAACTGTTTTACTTGATTTTGGTTCAGAATCAAATAAAATATAAAGCATCAAATTATTTTGGAGGAACCAAAATACTAGTTTTACTTGTGAGAAAATTAGAATTTGTATGTGTAACCTACATATGGACTTTTTAAATTCATGCATATCACATAAATAATTTTCTCAGTTTTTATCTCCTGTGTCTTTCTTAGGCAGTTTAATAAATCCAGCCCTTTGTAAAGTTTTCCCATGTGGCCTTTTTTTTTAATATATCCTTTCATTTAGCTATTTACTTCCACTTCTCCTTTACTATAGTGTGAACCTGTTCAGGATTGGATTCCATTGGCTTTGTCTAGTTCAGGAAGTCTGAATTAATTTTGCTTCTCTTTGGGAATGATGTAGTGTTTAAGAGATCATTTACTTCTACCAAATAAAAAGGATCCTTTTTGGACTTTTATTCATAGTTCATCCAGTATGTCATGAAACAAGATGGGATTCAGGCTTGCTCTTCTTCTATGAACTGTTTCACCAAAGTAACAATCTTAGGCCCCCTTCTGTGGTTATCATCTAACACCAACTGTTGAATGGTAGAGGCTGGTGGACTCTGTGTATTACTGGGATATCTGAAAGCCTCTGAGCTTCAAGGCAGTAACACAACTAACTTAATTCTTTGATGGGTCAGAGCGGGTGTGTGGTGTCTGTTGGAGCACATCTCCTCTCCTTCCTGACACATCTGCCTGCTGTTTCTTGCAGTAGGAGCTGGGCAGATTGGTGGGGGAACACGATGGCATGGCACTTAGGCTTACTTGGAGAAGTTGAATGTAATGTGTTTTCTCAGCCCGTAGTTCAGATAGAGCTTTCCAGTTTTGTTAAGATATGCTTGTGCTTGTATCTCATTGTGGTCCTAAAGCTAACAGAAATGATATCATGATATAATAACAGCAACAATTAGTCTCTGGGGCTTTTATTTTCAGTGCATTTAGTTCTTAAGGGAAAGAAATCTGGAAAACTGTTGAAGTTTTTAATCTACAAGCCTACTGCCAGCTTCTGAGCTGGACAGGAGCTCAGGCCACCAACCTGCACTGCTGTTCAAGCCCTCACAAGTTGTTGGCTGCTACAGTGTTAGGAGGCCCCTGCACATATGACTCTAAACACATCCTTACAGCAGCTTACATGGGAAGGGTGCACACGGAGCTGTCTCTGCAGCGGTGACAGCACTGCTGGGTCACAGGAGTCACCTGGCAACAGTGGGACACTCACTGTCTTTGATGCTGTTCCATGCTGCTGCCTTCATCTTACCTGGAAGTACTTCCATTTCTGTTCTAGACACCAACACAGGAAACCGGTTAAGTGAGAGATAGGGTAGCCGTACACCTTTTGAGGAGGAAATATACAACTCCATTCATGCATAAATTGTCACACAGTCAGTGATATTGCAATAGTGGTACTAATTTTTCCTCCTGTTTTTTTTTTTTTTTTTTTTTTTTTTTTTTTTTTTTTTTTTTTTTAGTATGGGATCGTTGGTGAATTTTTTCCCTCCTTTTTTTTTTTTTTTTTTTTTTTTTTTTTTTTTTTTTTTTTTTTTTTTTTTTTTCTTTTTTGGTCCATTTCTGCTGGCACTCAGTCTCCACTCTGGAAAATTAAGTAATGCTTTCTTTGGTATCTAAAATAACAGTTAATGAATGCAAAACCTTTTCTGCAGATTTAGATTTATGCAAGATTGGTAAGGTATCTTCTTGCTTAAGGGCATATGTTCTTACCAGTATCCTTCAGTTTTCTTGTAAGTCTTATGGTGTGCAGTGTAATTTGTACCTTTGCTTCTAAGAACTCAATTCTGACTAAGAAATCTCTTGGGCCCTTTGATTTTTGTCCATTCAATAGTAATTGGAATAAATTCAGAGAAAACCCTGTAAGTTGATCCTTCCATCCTTTCCTTATCAATATCTACTACATCAATGCAATGGATTTTCTGTTATACTCTTTGTTGCTTTTCAGAAAAAAATGAAGTTGAATAACAAATAATTTATTTAACAGCAAATGAGATCACCTGAAGCTTTTCAAGCATTTTCCATATTTCCTTCTGTGAATAAATGTTAATGTAAAACACTATTAAGAGTTTTGATCTCTAGAGGGGAATATTGCTTAAAAAACTATTGCTGGCCATCTGCAAACCCGGTACCCTTTAGAAGCTTTCTACAAGCTTACTGTCTAAGACACAGTTTCTGGCATTTATTAAGGAGTTATAAGCAATAATCAAATCTGAGTGAATGGTTAGCTCATGTGTTAACTTGGCTGTCGAGACTTGATAATTTTCCAGTTTTTTGTTCTTGGATGAATGCACCTTTCCCAGTGACTGTCTCCATTTTTGCCAAATTAGGTGATGGAGTATTGGATTCCCTATTCTCTAGCTTTTAGCATGTCTAGTTTAATAATTCCCATGAAATTCTCAGAATTTATTCCACACTTGATAGCCCAACTTTCACTATGAGTTTCCTAGGGGGCCTTCTTTGGGCTCAAGTCTGTTGGGAGTTTCCTCAATCATTTAAAATTATTTTCTTGCTTTCTCTCATTGGAGAAAAGCTCTCAATAGGTATTTGAAATTGCATGCCTTGGCCAGCTCATAGCAATCTTTTTCCTACCAGTTTTTTTTCCTGCATGTCAGTATTTAATTGCACTCTATGTCTTAATTGCTACTTTCCACTCTCTGATAAAGAAAACCTATCACTTCTTTTAATCATTCATAATGTCATGAGCTAGATTAGGATCACTTGTTCATGGTACATTCAAAGATTAATTTCTAAGCTTTATGGCAACCACTTCCTACCTTCCTGACCAGCAGCTGGTTTTTCTTTTGGTTTCTTGGAGGTAAGAATGATGTTCAGTGTTATATTCCACATTCCTTTAATTTCGTTTTCCTGATTAGCATCTAAGAGTCCAACAGCAGTTCAGTGCTTAAAACAAGACTGGTGCCAATTATTTAAGAAGTCATCAGTAGCATTTGTGTGTGCCTGAATAGCACATCTACAAAACCATTTCTGTTGCGGTTTCTTCTTTTTCTTTTCTCCTTAAAGCAGTTGAGTCTAATTGATGGCTATCTCCATAGTGCCAATATGGTATGACACCAGAGCAGGATAATTTATGTTCTCCTACGGCTTAAATTCTTCACACGCTGAGAGACAGACCATGGAGGTATTCAACAGAACTTTCTCAGGAAGTGTTTTCGGATGCAATTCTAGTGGGAATTTACATTATGTTATCTGGAATAGCCTGACTTTCCTCTGAGCCTCAGTAAATGTAACAAGTCCGGTGATCTGCGTCTGCTGCTTACTTAAAAGACAGCCAAACACATCTTTGGACTGTCTCTGATTTCCTTCTTGGCACGATGGCTTTTACACTTTTTTATATACTTCCTACAGTTCACCTCTGTGAGTAAGCTCTAGTTTGGACATAGACCCCACCTATTTCCTGGAAGACCTTCTTGTATGTGACAGTCAGATGGCTGGTCACCTCGTGTTTTCATCTTGCTCGTCTTTGCAAGTCTTATGTGCCTGAATTATACATAATAAAAGCTTCTATTCCAAGAAAGACTTTATTTTTCAGTGCCTTTTTTCAGGTCATTCTGAAAACTTCTAGATAGTAGTTACACTTAATTTTTATTTGCAAACTGTTCAGCTCCTGTTTTAGAATGTGACCTCCTAATTCTTTTTATGGGCTCCATCTGTTCTAAGCCTTATTTTAATTTCTTTTGTGAGAGTTTTGGTTCCGGTTTTAAATTCTGTTATCATTCTCCCTGCCCACCTTTCTTGCCTTTAAACTCCAACTTTTTTTTTTCCCCATATTGCTTCAGTAGCAATGCTAACTTGCACATTTTTCTCATTCAAAATATGTCTTCACCTATTTATATACAATTTATAGTGTTTCTGTCTTGAGCAAACAGACAAAAACTCAAGCTGTTGTACTGTTTCCTCTTGGAGCATTAACTGATGATGGAGAATTCTCTGTCACAGACAAATAGTGCTCAGGTTCTATTTTATCCCCATGTACTTGCAGAATCAAAGAACTACAGGCAGAGCTCCAACCCCTTTTAAACATTAAAACATTATGTTCATCGCTTTCTTTTTCAAGTGAGAAAATAGCTGCATAAAAATGCATACAGCACATTTTGGAATTGTGTAAACTTATTGATTCTGGTTACATTATCTTGGCGCAAAATAACCTCGGATGTGGGTGGGTTTTTGAACGAAAATTACACAAAACATATGGCTTGGCTGAGGAGAATGTTCTTGACAGAAAAAAAGTTGCTCATAAGTTGAAAGCCCATACTGTGGGAACAATATCGTTCATAATTCTCAGGTTTTTTAAAGCTAGATATTCTGAATGAATTTTCATTACTTTTCCAGGATTATAACTATTTAAGGTATGTTATGCATTGTTATGGTCATGAAATCTTCACACTTTTTGCATTGAGAGACATACCCCTGTGTTCTTTAAAAGAGGACTCAAATATCAAACAACTCTGAAGGTGATAACACTGATCTTTCCGTCACTATTCCGCATTAAATGAGTTTGTCAAAACCTCATTATTTTGGTCTCCATTCATGCCAAAAATTTCCCTAAAGTATAAAGAAAAGAAATTGTTGGGAGCTAAAATATGTATTCCACTGGAAGCATACGATGGAGCTCCCAGAGTTCACAGGATGTCAAAAACTGAAATGACCATTGAAACCAGCTTCATCTGACTACTTTTAGGGAGATTTAAGAAGATGCTGCAGTTGTTCACAGGAATTAAAGCACTTATCCAGTTAATTACTTGTAATTTTGATAGGAATTTAAAATTAGGAATCTTTTATCACCATATGAAAAATGTACACACAGATACTAGACAAAGATTCCTTGCTACCAACAGGCCTGTGACTTTATGACAGTAGATTTCCTCCACTGATTTTGGAATGAGCTGTATTCAAGTCATTTATATTTAGGTCACAAACAGTAATGCAAAGAAACAAAAGCTAAGCAAAAAATATTACACTCAATCGTACATATGGTCAGATAGGTAAACCTTAAAGTATGATTGTTGATTGATCTCACATGGGCATTAATTTTCACTTTCACTTTTACTACCCCCAAATTGTTTGGCTATGGATGATCCTTCCAAGTGCAGCATATGCAGCTGCTTCTGATAGATAGCTAATTAAATTTCGTAATATGAGCCCTTCCAATATCTTCCTTCCAATGAGAGCTTCAGTGTTTCACTGCTTTGCAGAGTGGGGCTGAGGACCTTCCTCTTATTTGACTCATTCCTTCTTTCCCAAGTACTAGGTCATACCTGTAGTAGGACATTGAACAGGGTCACAGCCTGTGTGTGTGAACAGTCTTGTGACAAAAGATCCTCATCAGTAAATTTTAGAGGAGTTTTGTTCTGACTCAGATAACGTGCAGAGGTAATGCCCGAACAGTGACAGGTAATGAGCCATTCTCAAGTGACAGCTGGCATAAACTACTTTGGTGTTAGATCTGACACAGTTTCACTGTTTGCACAAGAAACTTTCTGGTTTGCTTTTTTATGCTTAGCAGAGCAGTAAGGGCTGTTCAGAGCACTCTTAACAGTTTCCTTTTTCCCCTGTGTCTTAGTGAAACATTTTTGGGGGAAAGAATTACTGGTTCAAAGAATTTGGGCAGGCAATTTGATAATAACTTTGGAATAGGAAAGGAATTCTAAAAGTTTTCTGGAAGGAGGAGAGCCTTCATAAACCTAGCTGTTCAGCTTCTATCCATCTAGCTACTAGCTGGAGATGAATCCCATAATTTCTTCAGCAGAGATGGCTTTGTGGTTTTTTTTTCCTGTCAGTAACGTGAAGCAGTTTATAAAGTTCCTTGTAGTACCAGCATGGTCCCTTCTGCAAAATGAAGGATTTGAGAACAGGAGGGACATGTGAGAAAAGCAAAAACTAGGGAATGCATGACCTTGGAACAGACAGAAGTTATGTTGCTTCTGTAGTGTAAACAAACCAAACATGTTGGGACTAGTGGCAGTTTTGAATTAATATGTTGAATGAATGACTTACAGGAGTGAGTTATGATTACAGGGGGATAAAAGAGGCACACCCAAGACATGAAAAAATTTGTAATATATAGGGACAAATTCATTACTTATGAGAGTATGCTTCAAAGTCATAAGTTTCTTACATCTGAAAAAAATTATTTTCTTCATGGGACTGGGATAGATGATGTGGAAGTAATTTGTTTCTTTCACACATTAACCAAGTAATTTGGATATAAGGAAATGATTTTTGGTGACTGGAATGTGTATTAAGGTATTATGTGAGTAACGCCTTTCACAGAGACCCACCCCTCTGTGATAAAGAGCAGCAAGTCACGCTGGTTTAATAAAAACTCTATTCTAACTGCAGCAGTTGCTCAGATAATTGTTGCTTCCATCAGTGCTCTAAAAAAAGACAGTATTTTCTCTGCTCCTCCTGAGATCTAAATCCAGTATGTCCAGTAGAGATAGACATGATACTGAAGTGGTGAGAGACCATATTTCATTTTATGAAAACATGCTCATTAAACTCTTGTGGTCCTGACCAAGACTTAATCTACAGTGTAGGCTTCACAGAATTATGTAAGGGAGCAAGAATGAAACAATATTTGTCTCAGAGAGGGTTGGATCACTATATTGGGCACCAGAGATGTTACTACAAAAGGAAGCATCCTCTTTATTTTGGAGAATGTTTTTGGATGTAAAATAAAACACAATTTTGTGTTGGAGCACAGTTGTGTTTTAATACTCAGCACAGTCTTTCCTAAGCAAACATTACTGGATAACATCAGTTTCAAGAGCTGTGTTGACACATGGATATATATTTGTGCCTGCTTTGCCACCACTGCTTCAATTTAACAGCATTAATTTATACTGATAAGACTCATGCAGTATTCCAAAGACTGTTACTTAATAAATTATATATAAAGATATCAATATTTAGCTTAATTATACTAACAACCTATGGTACAGCACCATGAGAAAGATTAAAGTCACTAAAGAACTATTCTAACTACAAGATGAAAATGCTATATTAGAAGAGTCAGGTGAGATTCTGTGAGGTTGCTTTTAAAATTTGTGACTTGAAAATAGAGTAGAATTGTAGCAGAGGTCTTCCCAAGTAACAGTTGTGTGCTCTTATCATGGAACAGCATTTCTCTCCAGGGAGGAGCATCTCCTGTGCGATCTGATCCATTTGGAACTTGCTGGAGCAGCTCTTCTCTTTGGGGCTCGTGTCAAATTAGAAGTATAACATTTTGACTCTGATGTTAGTCGATTTCTATTCTTGTTCCACTGTTTAGACTACCAGATGAACCCAAGCATGAGATTCAAAAACAATCCATAAATTTCATGCTTGCTCCGTTTAGATATTGTGAGGATGAAACTCAAGTCCATTCTCAAACTCACAATCTTTTGGTCTTTGCTGTACCAGCTACACTCCTAGTCATGCTCATCTTTCCTATTTGAGATTAATCAGTGTATTTGTAGAAGAGAATTAGGTCCTACATCCGAGAAGTTTTTCTTTTTGCCTGAAATGAACAAAAATAACTTTTTTAGATATTTTTTCCTCATATTTTGCATATTTAGCTCTGAAAGTTACCATTTATTTCTTTGCAAATAATGAATGAGAAAATTATCTGATTTCATTATCTGATGCTCAAAATTAGTTTTTATTAGAGCACAAAAATAAGATTTTTCTTTAATACATACCCATGTCCCTGGGATGCTCCTACCAGGAGCCACACTAAGTGTCTGTACATTCCTAGGATCCACTTGTCCAAGAGAGAAAAAGGTGGTTTGAGGTACAGGCTCTCAATGTAATTTGTCTCAATAGGAAATACTCTCCTATTTTCAGTTACACAGTAAGGAAGTTAGATTGAAATCCAGGCCTGAGGAAGATGTATTGGTTGTTTTGTTTGTAGGAAATGTATGTAGGCAACGGAGCTGTTTTGGGCCCCTGGCCTTTTTGTAAGGTTTGCACTTCATTCTGTCACTGTGATTCTTATCCAGTGGGAATTTTGCTGCTACTGATACTGTGTGTTCTTGAGACGGAAAAAGTAAAAAGAGAACCTAATTTCTGTATGTCTACTAATATATTTAGTCTAGAACAAAGTGCATCAGACTGAATTGCTGCAGACTAGGAACAAGATTTTCAGACGGATTATACAGATATTTAGCTCTTTATTTAAACTGACAATAGCTTAGTTTTCTTTTTAGTCTTTTGAGAAGGCATCTCTGGCTTCAATCTAAAAATATTTTTAAAACTTTCCAACAAATATTTTTTATTATTTCCTAGGAAGAATAATCTGAATATTTAGAATTGTTTTCCAATATTCTTTGATGTTAACATTAACTAACACATATGTTGTCTGAGGAAATTGGAGTAATTTCTATAAAACAAATCTTTATTTCAAATAACAGAATAAATAATACAATGTGATGGCATTTAAAATATAAAACTATACAGGAAAACTATGCAAACATTTTTTAGAAATTATCTTCTTAATATCCATTCCGTATTCTCAGCTAAGGCAAAAGGACCAAGGAGCTGAATATTCTTTATGGCTTCTGGGAAGTACAGTACTGCTGTAAAACACTGAATTATTATCTGCTTTATTCACTGGATTGTCTGACAGAAGATGAACCCAAAGGATATATTGGCTGTGTCTGGTTTCAATTTGTTTTGTCTATAAAAAGTCAAAGCTTCCTGTGAGCATTATCAGACAAAATAAACAAAGTAAGAGAGATAATTGTTTAATGAACTCAGAGCAACATGATTTAGGCAGAATACCCTCACAGATTTTGCCAAAGCTAATAAAATTCTTTTGCACCCTACTTATTATTTTTGAATAAGTGTCAACTTTTTTAATTCTTAAGGGCATTTTTAAAACCAGTGTTGAATTCTGTTTCTTTGTACTTATGACTGCTTTAGTAGTTTGGACTCTGTTAATATCCATGCAATTGAAAATGAGCTGATGTAGAACTCAGATGTCATCTAGAGTAAATATTATACAATCATGTGCTTTTGTATTTGATTCCTGGTTCTAAGTACTTTAATTCATACAAAAGAACAAAAAAATCATCTGGTTTTTTTTGGGTTTTTTTCCATAGAAGTTGAGCATGATGTCAGAATTTACAGAATTTAATATATAGTTATATAGAACCAAAAAACACCTTTGCTTTGTCCTACTACATAAAAGGGTTTGCAAGTTTCAGGAAGGTTCTGTATTGTGTTATTCTTTTTCTCTGAAAACCAGTTCTATCATTGACAACAACAATCTGCTCTAACGTAGTATAAAACCTTAGTTTATCATTCCTCAATGACAAAACCTGGATGGAAGAATTTACCCATCATTGGTGATTTTCATGTCTTATTTCAGATCAGTCTGTGCCTAAATATGACAATGCAATTTTCATCAGCAGAAATGTGCTGTGTTAGTGTTTTCTGTTTGTGAAGAATAAAATGAAACATTATAATAAACTGTGCTGGGTTTGTGCAAATATCGGCATATCCTTTTTGTGGCTTATAGTGGAGAGATAAGAAAGCATATTATGAAAATGCAAGCACATTTCCCTGCTATATTCTCCCAGGTTCCATAGAGTGCTAGTGAGGAAAATGAAAGAAATCTCTGAGAACTTTCAGAAATTTCTGGCCTTTTCCTATTATGTTAAGCACTATTATGTTTGGGAACCTAAGGTCCCTGATTTGCCAGCCATCCCAAAATATTATGCAAATTTCTAGGGAAAAGCAAAATTGAGTATTTTTGGAATAAAATATAGAGTTTAAAGAATTAATCTCTCTATTTGGAAACATATAATGAAGAAAATATAGAAAGATAATTGCAAAATAGTGTTTCTTAGTAATTTAAAATGCAATTTTGGAACAGTGCTGAAGACCCACTGGGTTTCAGAGAGTCTTAAAATGTAGTTAACTGCAAACACATTCATGAAATACAGATGTTCCTTTTCCTTGTGGATTGATAGCTGAGGATGACTTGGATCACCTCATGTAATTCCTTGAGTTTAGGCGCAAAACTTTGACACAAATAATTCTGGAAGCATTTGCTGTAACTATTTGAATGCAAAAACCAAAGTGTTTGTTGACAGTGTATATGTGTACTGGGAAACAAACATATTTAATGACAGCTACAGGCCTGCAATAGGTGACTCCTAATGTTAAATTTTAACACTGCCCTAAAGCACTCTCAAAACCAAACTTCTTGTCCAAAATCTTAGGCATCAGTCCATAAATGGCAAGCATGGTCTTAGGCAAGGCTTTGGGCATCTTATCACTTGAGGCCCCGCAGATTTGAGCAGCAGTATAAACCTAAATGCTCTGCTAACAAAAATGCTTATATTTCAGAACTGAATTTTAATTACTGAACAATTACTGAATTCTCTCATGAGTATCAAAATCAATGAGGTCTCCTTTTCCATAAAGTTTTGTGCTGCGTCTCACATAGAAGTCCTATTCTTATTACTAATAATCTTCTGAAACCCTATTATTTTCTCAGATTCTCTGTGGTAAAAGCTTGAGTTCCCCTTTTATGTCCCTCAATCTCTCCCAGATGTCTAAGAACCTCTGAGGCAATACTTGCTCAGCATCTGGACTTGACTGGCTGCTCTGTGTCTGCTTGTAGCAATAGAAATAGGCAACTGCTGAGCTTCTCCTTCAGCATTTCTCCCAGCAGCAACTCATTACAGCTCTCTGAAGTTCTCTGAAACCTTGCTGATTTTTAACCAAACCTCAAAAGTGTTCAAAAAGTATTGCACAAATATAAAGGACAGGTGGGCATAACAATTACCATGACCATTTTCTTTGGCAGCCTCAGGTTTGGGAATGGAAACACAAAATTAAATCATGTTTTTCAAGGGTTTTTTAGTTAATGTTATGTTATTTTCTTCTGCTTACAAAAGCTTACATGTCCCATCAAAGTAGAAGTGTCCTTGTAGCAGAGACAGTCTAAGTAAGATATAAACAAGGAGAGCTGTGTCATTATTAAGTCAGCCAAAGTATCTGGGAAAAGCAGTATGCACGCAAGTCTTTCTTCAGCTCTGAAGCATAGGCAGTAAACTGCAGACTAAATACAGGTTGGAAACAGTTGAGTTTGGCATAATAAAATTATACTTGAAGAAATTGCTGCCAACTCTGTGCTTAACAGAAATGTACTGCTCCTCTCTGGTTTAGATCTACGAAAGCTTTGAGTGTCTGTTTGTTTGTTTATATCTTTCCAGCCATATTAGGTGTTTAATAAAGTACACTGCTTCTCCTTTGGAACATTCCTTGCTTCAGAGAGATGTTTTATATCCCACTTACTTCCTTGGTTTTCATAAAAGCAAGTAGTTTGTTTAAAAAGAAGTTACTTCTGTCGAGGAAAAAAACCTTATTCTAGGAATTTCTAATCTGAATTTTAGTATTGCAGCCCCTGAGAGTAGGATTCCATTTTACAGAACTAGTGTGGTGGATTTCCTCATAATTTTGAATATCTCTTTTTGTATTTCTTTTGCTCCCTTTTTCTGCAGCTTCATTTCCTCTGGTCAAGAGAGCAAGCCACTTAATGATAGATTTTCCTCTTAGTGTAATAACACATGTGAAAAGGGAGAAGGAGGTGAAAATTTGAAGAATAAAAATTATTACTTCAAAATAATTATATGTGGTGTCTGGAGTTTCTATAGAACGCATAAGTGATCATATAATGTTAAAACCCTACATGTATTACATCCTGAATAGGCTGTAATCTAAATGAGATAAGACATACATAATTCAATAGGCCAGCAGTTCAAAGGGGAGTTCAGCTTTCCTACACTGGTAAAAAGGGAGAAAGAATTTCCTGGGAATCTTCTTTTAAAGAAAGACAGATAACGATGATGATGAGAATAATAGTAATAATAATACTAACAATAATTACAAATCTTCTGTGAATAAGAAACCATGTAAACTCCAAGCAAACCTAATTTGACTGATATCTGAACAATTATGGTTCACTTCTTCTTTCTGGATTTTAGGGAGAAAAAATTCCTGTTAGGTAGCTTATGCAGAGCATATTTTGCCTTACTCTGAGATGAGTGGTGGTGAAAGATGACAGACACAAACCACTAACTGCTCTTACATGACCCTGCCAAAGCTACTAGAAAAGGAGACACCAGGAGGGACAGTTGAGGGTAGAAAGACATGGCAAGAATCAAAGGCACAGACAGAAAACAGTGATAATTACAGAAGGGTGTGCCAGATGTAGACAGGGTTCATACAGGTGAGGAACAAGTATTTTAGTATTTTAGTAGCAATGTATGAAGCCAAATATAAATGTGAATGCCAACAAAGCAGTGAGAAATAACAGAAAGCATCACAATGGGAAAACCTGAGGAGAAGGAACTCACACTGGAAGACACATGTTCAAAACAGGGTATCACCAGTATTACCTACAACCAGTATTTACAGAGACTTATATAGGAAATTGTCCACTGGAGAAAGAGGATTTAATGAAATAACATGCAGGAAAGGAAAAGCCAACTAATAGCATCCTCCCATATTTCAGTCTGCAACTTCCTTGAGACTTACCACTTCTGAATTTCAATTTGTGCAGATGAAGTACTTTGTCCACGGACACCTCTTGATGGTCTCTGAGCCAAAAGGTTCACTACACTGGTAATGCTTATTTAATGCTTATTTAAAATATAAATTAGTGTGTTCAGTTCCGAACAGCCAAATGTGGCATTTCTTCTCAGGCTCTACTATCCGCGAGTCACCAAATATTTGCTCAGGTAGGATAGCATGAACAAAAATGAGTCCTGAGAAAAGTACTTTCTACTGTAATTCTCTGTAGGAACCACAAAAATAAAAGCCTCCTTTTTTATTTTTTGGACAGTCACACTTCTAAATTATTTTTTTTAAATTTAAATTTCTTTTAAATTTTAAAAATTAATTTTCTTTAGAAGTTTGTGGCTGATATACCTATGTGTTGCCTGAGTGAGTACTACCTGTGCTACCCCATGGCCTCTGGAGAGGCAGGACTTCATCCTCTGGGGAACCAACTAATCAGGGCTGGAGCCACAGCAATACAGTAAAGAAAAAAAGCAAGAGAGAGCTCTTCTTTCAATGTTTTCATCTCGTGTTATGAGTGACTGAAACATTATATAGAGAAGATCGATGTCTTTCCAATGTGTCTCACAGATACATTTCTCATTACCTAACCTTTAGTCCCAAGGAAGTCTCTTGATTTTAAACCCTTTAAAAATATATGCTTTCTGGAAATAATCCAATCTTTCATTTAATTTGACTAGGAAATTTTCACAGGACCTTCTAAAACACTCCTAGTACACCACTGTAAGCAAATTGGGAGATTTCTGGTTCCCATTTTTCCTATCTTAAGAAGTATGAATAAGCACAGTCATGTCAGAGTAGATCTCCACAAGTAAATATTATGCTTTAATACCATTTTTACTCTCTAAAGAGAAAAAAAACCAGAAAAATGTAAAGCGAAGTGTTCTCAGGTGCGTACTGAAAGCTTAAAAAGAACAATTATTCTAATATATTGTAAATAAATTAATGTCATTAAATAAAGCCCTAAGTTTAATGTAGTAAAATATTCACTATAATTTAAACAACTTCAAAACCTGGAAGATATATAAAAACATATGTTAGGAATTGGTTTTGAAAATTAATTATACTTTTTCTTTCATTATTGTTTTTCCATGTTTGAAAATTATATAGTTTGCTTAACGGGAAATAAGATCATCTAAATATATGAAATGTGAGGAGAGCTGAAATACCTTAAATATTCTGTTGATGGGGTTTTTTACCTTTATAAAAAATAAATTTGCAGTAGTCTCTACTGTGCTTTACGATAATCTAGGCTAATTTAGGTTCTTTTAAATGTTTTCTAAAATGCAGACTAATTCTGTTTTGACTTAATTGTCTCAATGATAACTAGGTTTAAAACCACATGAAGTGCATTACAGAATATGACTATATCCAGTATTCCCATCGAACGATCAGTGTGCAAATACAGCATCATGCTATTAATATCATGTACCTGGAAAATGATTTTCCACTGATAACTGTCCTTTCAAACTCCAGTGGAACTGCATGACATTCCTAGATCACATATATTAGTAGAATCATTTTAGAGATGGTCAAACTGGAGCAAAGAAATCTGTGACCAGTAATTAGAATGTACAGGTAAAATATAATGATGATTTTATTATTGCATAAAGGCTCTACCAATTACAATAATTACATCTAGTTATTTTGCCAACTTTTTTCTAGGGTTTTGGTAGCCCATCAGGTGAACATTGGCTGGGAAATGAACTTATCTTTGCAATAACAAGTCAGAGGCAATATTCTCTAAGAATTGAATTAATGGACTGGGAAGGAAACCGGGCATATTCACAATATGACAGATTTCACATAGGAAATGAAAAACAGAATTACAGGTAAGAATCTATTGAAATTCTTTTGACTCTGCTGAGTG
Source organism: Vireo altiloquus (assembly GCA_013396875.1). Lineage (NCBI taxonomy): Eukaryota > Metazoa > Chordata > Aves > Passeriformes > Vireonidae > Vireo > Vireo altiloquus. Next base: position 557,204 of record VZRF01010397.1, on the reverse strand, counting down.
ATAAATATTGTTCATTGTTCTCTTGTCAAATATGAGAAAGGACAATAATATGATGCTGATTTTCATAAAAAATGAATAGAGAGTGTAAAAATAAAACAGAATTCAGATTTCTCAGTGATGAAGGAAAGAGTAAACGTAACATATCTGAGAACAAAGGATCTATTAATCGTGTTGGCTGGTAGAACTGCTGAAAATCATATAACTTTTACCATCAGAACTCAAAACTGATTGAATAGAAAACAGATTTGGATTCTTCATTACAACATGAAGGATATCTACCTCAGAAGCAAAGACTGAAACAATGGACATGGAAATGAAAGACCAAAAATGCTTTTAAACTATCTGATACTTCCAAATTTAAAAAATTAGTGTAAATGAAGAGAAAAACAGAATGCTGGATCTTATTTTAAAGAAATTAAACACACAAACTTTTCTCGATAATATTGATCTCCCATACTTTGTTTTAAGATAAAAATGTAGGAAACTTAAATCCACTCATTAAATTTAAAAAAAAAAAACCAAACAAATACCAAAACAATTTGAAGACACAAGAGTATTTTCAATGTAGTCAATTAAAGTATTTTTTATCATCGTTTCATCTAAACAGATGCTAGAAAAAAGAGACACATAAAAATATCCAATTTATTACAGCCCATCTAATTAGCATAAGACTCAGTAGAGAAACAGATATATTGTAAATTTAAACATTCAAGTCATAGCATGTGAGACTAGGCTGGTATTCAGATCTTTAAATTCAAGTAACATGATTCTTAAAAATGCTGAGTGCCTCCCTCCCCCCGGTTCCCCAGAGGAATGGAGGTGAGAGCAATTAGCTCTTTCTGCTGACAGGGCTGTGCCCAGGTGGGACAGAGAGCAGAGCCCCTGCCCTCTGGGGTTTGTCAGGGGCAGCAGCCAATGGTGCACAAGTGCAAAGGACACATTTAGAAGCAATCAGTACGAGTTTGGCTCCTGCATGAAGCAAGGACTGTCCCTCTGCACGCAAAGGATAGCTCTGTCCATTGCCTCCAGCAGGGCTGTGCCTGGCACTGCCCATGGAAAGCCAGTTCGCCAAATCAGGAAAGGTGGAGCACCTATTGCGAGGTAGTTTTAGGCAAAGAGTAAGTATAAGTAAAGGAAATTCCTCAAAAAAAAAAAAGGCTAGAAAGATTTATACAAAACATAAAAGAAAGAAGTGCAAAAGTGAGTGATGAGGGGTACTTTAAACATTAGTAGTAGATGTTCAAAAAGGAAAAGATGGGACAAATCCTTGTCAAATGAGGAAAAATGTTGAAGGACAGTTACACATATCTCAAAATTTTACGATGATTTAGAGGAAAGGACAGGTGTATTACTCAGAGGTTGAATTAAAATGACTGAATTTGCTAACAAAAACAGGGTCTTTTTTACTCATCTTTATTCTGAACTGAGTAGGGACAACATGTATCGTTGAGGAATTGGAAGGCTGTTGAAAATTTAACTTGTTAAAGCTTATGTTTAGAGAGGATTTCTTTTTCAGGACTCCTCTGGGTTCATTCATGGCAAAATAGCAGGAGAATCTCTTGTTTTGTTTCAAAATGCTGGGAAGGGAAGGGAAGGGAAGGGAAGGGAAGGGAAGGGAAAAGGAAATCCACTTACATTATAAAAAGCAGAGATCTTTTGCAATATAAATCATATTTTCTGAACATGGAAAAAATTGTAAAAACTGATGTATGTAAATTCTTCTTTCTGATCAAGAAAAACGAAGAGATGTGATTCAAACCCGTAGGAATTAAATCAAAGGGGGCATACAGGTCTCAAAGAGTATAATGTTGAGTAACAGGCACAAATTCTGCTAGCCATGTCTAAGGCACTTTTCCATAAAAAAGTCAAAGGGAATTTGGTTGGAGTCTATTAACTGCACTTTTGGTTCCTGTCCTATTCCACAGTAGAAATGAAGGCCAGAATGAGATCTGCTCATGCTCTGTGGCCTCCTTATAGTGCAACTGAAGCTCCTCTGTTGAGCACATGGGGAATCAATTTCATCCATACTTTTCTGGAATAAGCAAAGAGGAAAACATAAAGTAAAAAAGTCTCTTGGCCCTTTGGGTTTCAGATTTATTCCTCTGTTATATTTACTCAAGTTTATTTGAATATTTAAATAAAATAATTGAGTAACATGGTGACAGTTCTGTAAATAATAATGTGTAGGGCATATGCAAGCCTAAATTGTTTTTCATGCTTGACAAATGCACTAGTGCCTAGTCCAGATAAATATATGCCCAACAGATATTTTACAAACCAAAATTATGTTGGGCTATTTTATAAATTTTTACAAGAATGCATCCTATGACATAAAAACTCTTTATTTTGCTTGCCAGCATGACTGTCTGTGATAGAAGGAATTCCAGAAGGCTGGCTGAATAAAAACCTAATTATTAAGTACTAAACAGCTGGCCACCCTTCAGAGAGTGCTGTTTTCCCTTTATCTGAGGAGCTGCCATTAAGAATTTAAATGATTCCTCTGAAGCTAAAAAGCACAATTTCCAAACTCTGTTCCCATTGCCTTTCCTTCACAGCTTTCGGGCCATGTTTGCTTTCAATACCTCAGACACAGAACACTATACCTCTTCAAAAATTTAGTTACTGTTATTTGAAATAATTTTGCCAAAGAAAATAGATGTTCTCCTATTTTGGAAGCTCATTTCTTATAATGACCCACATTAAATATTGTTTCTGCTAGCAAAAATAAGTAAGTGTAGACTGCTTAGACTCACATTAGTTTCAAAAAACATAAGTTCATTCAGTAATAGTAGCCAGTAAAGAGACAAGTTTCTAAGCTGGTCTGGGAAGTGGATCAAGAAATCTGAAATAGAAAAAGGGTGTTGAAGTGAAAAGAAAAGCTCAAGAAGTGGAACATCTTTAATTTTGCTATGGCAGTACCTTGCACATTTAGAAGACATGAAAAAAAAAAGGTTCCAGGTCTTATGCTTGAATATATTTAAAAAAGAAAAGATAAAAATAAAAGAAAAGAGAAAGAAAAGAAAAGAAAAGAGGATAACAAAGTGATAAAATCTGCTTGAGAAAATATCAAAAATCATTTTCATGTTGTTCTTCCAAAATCCAGCCTCAACATTACGCAAAGTTCAATTCAAACTGGATAACTCCCAGTTGGTGATTTCAGAAGGGTTCTGTTTTTTCTCTGGGCTGTTTGTGTTCTCTTTACTACTTTTTATTAGTCTGAAGAACCTATTATTAAAAAGAGTAATGCTGAACATATGTAAGTTCAAATATACTTGTTTCTCTTTCAAAATGAGACAGCTCCAAAAGGTTTTCTGGGAAATTGGAATAAAATCTATTTATCCCAGATGATGATTGGGAAGAAGGTTTAGATGAGAAGGTGGATACTGAATCAGTAAATCTATCGTGGTAAATGATAGCTGAGACAGGAAAAGCCACATGTGAAATCTTTAATAACAGTATCTAAATGATTTAATTTCTTTTAGAACATACTTAGGTTTCTTATCTACATAAGATGATTACACAGAGACTATCTGTAAATATGAGGAAAATATCTCTGTCAGTCTCTTTGCAACTTAAACTGTGGCAAGTAAAATCTCCATGGAGTAGGAAGAGCCAGATCTTGCAGATCTTCCATTTAGTGCAGTGTTTCTTGATGTAATTAATAATTATTTATAGAACCATAAAAACATGAGTTCAAAGAGAATCCTAGAAGATACATGACCTCTTCTCTTTTCTTGTGTAGACTCTGCCTTGGCAGTGGCCACATGACACTGTTTGAATTTCTTAGGAGTTGTACAGCTATGACATGCTGCTGCTCTGACCCTCAGATCCTCCAGAGCTGAACAGGAAAAGTAAACACGTGTTGGCATCTCAGGCACCAAAATTCATAATCCTACATATTAGTTTTTGAAAACAGATATATTGATGCTGAATTTTGATGAGTAGTAATTTCATCCTGCAGATATATCTGATTTTGCTACTCATGATACAGAAGAAGCACTTCCATGCAAAGCAAGGTGTGAAGAATGGGGGAATTACACTTTTTAGTTGGCTAAGCTATTTGTACTTCAGAACCGTTTAATAGAGGTTTAATAGACTATGGCAATATATTCTGGTATTTAATCCTTCTTTTAGTTAGAGAAGTTTGCTTTTCCTGCAATGATTCACTAACTTTGGTCCTATCCATGGAGAAATATGATTAAATGATCAGACAGCAAGACTTTGGAACTGATATAGGCATAGGAGAAAACTGACGATGGACAGAGAACAGCCTGACTTCTGTGAGACAGTCATGGACTTAAGGTGGTGACTGACCTTTTGTAGTTAAAATTAAGAAGAGACTTTATATTGGAATGAGCATGAGAATGTGATAACAAAATATCATCAGAAAGTAAAAGAGAGCATAGATCCATTAGCAGTGGAACACATGAGACCTGTTGACGGGAATAATAGTCATGCAGGGAAGAGTCAGGTATGTGGGTCCTCAGAGGCAACAAGCTGGTGAAATTTGTTGCAAACAAGAGAGGTAGTCATTAAAATTATTCAAATCACTTCAAGCTGCTGACATGATCTTCCAATTCCTGCAAATCTAGGTAACAGTTTCCAAGCTCTCCAAAATACTGTCTCTCCAGGCTTTGCTTTGGGAAACCAGATCGATCTGACTTGTAAGTTTTCTAAGCCACCTTAGGTTCTTCTGTGTGATTTGTATCACAGTAAACCTTATTTAGTCTTTTCTCAAGTGGGGAAGGAAAAGTGCAGTGGAAGACATATAGGAAATCTGTATCAAAGTGAAAAAATAAACACAGATCCTCTTGGGACCCAGTTCTGTACCCAGACCCCAGTACTTTTCTTGCCAAATATGAAAAATACAGGATAATTTGAAAAATAGCCAAGGCGCAAAAAAGCAAAAAGCCTGTAGTAATTCACTTTTCTTTGGAAGCTTGAAATTCAATTAGCAAGTCTACTTCAGAGGATATATCCATTTAAAATCCTATTAACAGACAGAATGCTATCTGTGGTATGCATAATTTCTATGATTTGAAAATATTTTCACCAAACAGGGAAATATATAATATGAAAAAAAAAATTAACGTCTCTATGTGTATATAAATATCTGGCTTAAATAATTTTATTTTATTTAACAACACTGTCAGTCCATAATATTCCATAAAGTCTAAATGCTGGAAGTGCAAGGATTCGATCCAATGCCCATTAACCAGACGTCTTTCTGGAACCAGGCCAGTGTTGCTATATCATATCAGTGACTAAAACTCACTGGCAGTTCATGCAGTATCTTCAAATGTAAGCAGAAATATAACAAATTCTCTGACTGAAAGTTGATGTAGATATTCTTAAGGAATTTATGAATTAAAAAAAATAATTTAATCCACATAAATCCCAATACACACTATCCATCCACAGCTAATCATTTCCCACTTCTAACTACATTAAAGTCATTTATAGTTCAATATACAATAGCTGTGACTATCGTGAAGCAGGGACAGAGGTTTCCTTCTTCTTTGTTATGGAATCTAATGAGAATTCAGTGAGAGGTGCTAGCTACACTGCAGTACAGTTGAAATCTTAAGAAGGTGAGCCAGGGGCTCCTGAGGTAACAGAAGCCAAGAGAAAAACATCATCAGTGAAATACCTCAAAAGAATCAAGGGTTATTACTCTGAGGAGGTGGTACAGCTGACAGCTCAGTGCGCACAGCATGGACAACAGACAGGAGCTGAAAGCCACTGTGCCACTAGAAAACTAAGACCTACTTGCCATTACTGAAACTCAGTGGGATGAATCCCCTAACTAGAGTGTGGCTATCAGTGGCCACAGGCTGTTCAGACAGGACAGGCAAGGAAGGAGGGGTGGAGGCATTGCCCTCTATGTCAATAAATATATTGGTACACTGCCAAGAGTTGTTTCTGAAGAACAGCCACAAACAGGTTGAAAGCTTATGGGTAAGAATTGGAGACTGAGGCAACACAGGGAGCTTGGTGTCTGCTCCAGGCCACCTGATCAAAGGGAGGATATTGACAAAGCCTTCTGTCAGAGTTACCTTGCAAACGGGATGGGGGCCCAGGCAGATGTTCCACGAGCTTTTTTATTATTTCATGCAGGCATCAGCCTCATGTACACAAGAGATGGTACACGGCTCACGCCTGCACTGATAACCTGAAATCTCTTAGTTACTGAACATTCTTAAAAGTTTTTTCCGCCAATAGCATGCTTATAAAATTTACAGACAAGTGTTCTAACCAGTCACTAGAAAACACATGTACACCTGTTACAGACAATACTTGCTTGTGTGTCATGTAATAACAATGCACAATATCCCATTATTAAGCTTAAAACTTCAGTATCTTTGCTAAGCTCATTTTCTGCAGCTTCAAGATTTCTCTGAGCCAAAACACTAGAAAGACTAACCCTTGTTCTAATGTCCTTGCTGTCTAGATAATTGTATCTTCTTCTACCTTTTGGTTTTTGCAGTTGCAGCTGAACCTAAAATCTTTGCTTTATTTCTGAAACCTGCTTTTCTCACTCAATCTGAAAGCCTTCTCACCTTTTGCATTTCCCACAGCCTTCTTGCTGTAGCTATGGGAAGCATTGCACTTGCAGGCTCTTGTCCTGCTGGGGGGCTTCAGTCACTCCAACATCTACTGAAAAGTTATCATAGTGAGCTGTAGGCTACCCAGGAGGCTCCTGGAGTGCATGGAGGATAAATTCTTAAACCAGGTAATAGGCAGCCCTACCAGAGAGGATGGAATCCTGGATCTGATGGTCACCAACAAAAGTGAGCTTGCCTAGTCACTGACATCAAGATTGGAAGCAGCCTGCACTTCAGTGGTTATAGAATCACCGAAACATAGAATAGTTTAGGTTGAAAGGGACCTTAAATATCATTTAGTTCTACCCCCTGGAAAAGGCAGGGACACTTCCCTCTAGACCAGGCTACTCATGCATTGGTGGAGTTTGCAGTCCTGAGGGATATGGGTCAGGCAAAGAGTAAAGTTGGGACCCTGAATTTTAGGAAAGCAAACCTCCGGTCAAGGAATTAGTTAATAGGAGCCCCTGGGAAAGTGTCCTCATGGAAAAGAGAGCAGAACAGATTGGTAGATCTTTCAGGACATTTTCCATAGAGTTCAAGATCCAGCAATCCACAGGTGCAAGAAATCAGTAAAGAAAGGCAAGAGAGCAGCATGGCTGAGTCCAGACCTGCTTGTCAAACAAGAGGGCAAGAAGGAAATGCACAGGCCGTGGAAGACAGCCAGGTATCCTGGAAAAAGTGTAGGTACACTGCCTCGTTATGTAGGGAAGAAATCAGGAAAGCAAATGTGCAGCTGGAGCTGAACTTGGCAAGGGATGCAAAGAATCATAAGAAGGGCTTCTATAGGTGGGTCAGCAAGAAAAAAAAAAATCACATAAAGTATACTCTCCTCCATGAGCAAGACTGACAAAACTAACAAAACAGGTTCCTCGGATTAGTGGTGGATGCCCTGTCTCTGGAAAAATTCAGGGTCAGGTGGGACAGAGCTCTGAGCAATCTGATTTAGTTGAAGATGTTCCTTCTCACTGGGACAGAAGCTTTGACTAGATAACATTCAAAGTTCCTTCCAACCCCGACTGTTCTATGATTTTATTATATTATTTACTGAATACTGTAAAGGATTCATGTATGCAAAGGCAGTTCGGAAATTATACAATTTATCAGACATTATCTGTTTAGAAATATTTTATTTTGGCCACAATTAATGCTAGAACTCATTAATTAACCAGTATTTATGACATGGAGGGAAATCAACATCAGTGTTACATGAACATTAGGAAATTATTTCCTTGAGATTTTAGAAAAGTGTTGGTTTACAACCTTTGCTTGTACAATGTTGGTGGTACAGCAGCCTTCTTTTCAAGGAGGAAGGCAAAGCCTCTAGTGTAAGTCACATTCTGAATTTGATGTAACAATGGCCTAACCATTTTGGTGTATCTAGTTATTCATCAATAATAGGTAGATATCTGTCATCTGTTTTCATCATTAGCTCTTCCATGTTATGTCTAAGTTGATGATGTCTTCAGTCTTGACTTTTTCTATCCTTTTCTCTTAATAAGTTAATTTTCAATTACTTTCTCTAAACTGATATATTTCCTTCATGAAAAATGGATAATTCTCCAAATATTCAGTGTCACATGCCTGCAGAACCCACCTTCCAGTAGTTTTGTATAGAATATTAGTAACAGAATGTCAGTAATTAAGTTTGATTTTGCTCTTATGATTCTAGAAGCTTTTCTTTCTTTTGGCATTTTAGGGCTTTTCAACCAGTTAACTGGAGAGAAGTGTGTTTTTCAATGTGTTCCACCACAGCTATCACTATGGAACACAGTGGACATGACATTATCTCCTCCTCCAGACTCCTACACTTAATTTCTAAGAAACGTAAAATATATGAGCAATAACAAAAGTATCTTTTTTTCCCATCAAGCTTATCTACAATAAAATAAACATCAATTCAAACTTGAAGCAATGAAAATAAAAGAATATTTTGTAACAATTTTCTAGTCTTAGACATCATCCTGGATTTAATGAATTTAAGTGATTATTCACAAGGCAGACATGTTTTCCTACAGGTAGGTGAGATAAAGATTTTTCAGTGCTAACATTAAAGCTGTTGAGCCCTAGGAACAGACTGCAGGACCCTATCTGAGACACTCGATTCTCTGTGCTTGCCTGGGGAGAGATAAGCTCCTTAGACAGAAGCCAAATCAGGCAACATGCAGAGCAGAGAGCTGCCTAGAGTTAACCATTAGGAAATTCTGAAAATAGCAAGGCATCCATTTATATCCCCTGACAGTTTACAGCCCATGGCCTGAAGGTAGGAGACAATGTCTTGTCTCACTCAAGAAAGAAATGAAAGGCCTTGGGTTAATGCATTCATTTGCCAGAGGGTATCCATAGTTGTTGCTTCCCAAGAGGAAGCAGCAATCCTTGCTGCCAGGGAACAGCTTCGTCAATGAATCTCTGACACTGCAGGAAGAATTCACTGTTCAGTGAAGGAATAGGTACCAGGTCACTTGTCAATGAAATGGGAGAGGGAGTTCTCACTTCAGAAACAAAGATTGTTCTCCATGCTACATGCCTTATTTTGAATTAAATAGGTTTTTATTAAAATATCCAATTATGTTATTAAGCAGCGGGTACTATTCTGCTACACACTCATATTTGTACTCCCTTCGAGGCTCAGTGAATCTTGAGCAATTTATTTGCAGCAGGACACATGTTGCTGGTTATGGCATCCTGAGGGAAGTTTTGTGGTTTTGAACCTTTCTCTTGCGGAGTCCATGAAAACCTTAACTCCTATGTGGTGGGTAGTAGTCACTCAGACCAGTAAATTGTTACATGAAAAGTTCAGAGTAACAGCCACTAATAGCAAAACCACTTACTACCTAGTGAAGGATAAAAAAAAAAAAAAAAAAAAAAAAAAAAAGAAAGAAAGATGTAGATTTATGTGAAAATAATGTAATTCTAGACAAGAACAGTGTTATGAAATCCTTGCTGAGGGCTACTGCACAGGTACACAAGTGAGGTCTGAGAGAACTCTTTAATTAATGTAAGTATTACCTGAAAAATTATCAGTGGAAACTCAGTAGTAATCTTATTTGTTACATATTGTAGTTCAGTGGAGATTTCTCTAGGTCTGTCCCAGCTAACAGGGACAGAGCGTGCTGTGGCACCTAAGAGAAAGCTGCACGGACTTTAATAAATTATTGACCATTTTTTGCTTCTCCAATTTAAAATGACTACTTTCTGCTTGTTTTTGTTATCTTCACTGTCTACGTTGTCTTCTTGCACGGTGTTGGTCTCTTTTAAGCCTTTATTGCTTTATGCCACCTCTACATTTACTTTATGAAAGAATGTCAAACAAGTATTTTAACAAAATGTATCAAATCCTGTGCTGAATGGACTTCACTGTCCACAAGGTAAGAGCTCCCACTTCTACCAGTAATAACACCAAAAAGAGCTGCATTTCTTTAACCTACTTCCATCGAAGCATCTACAAAAAGCTTAAAACTACTGTTGCTTTTATTAGTTTAGCTTTTAATATAGAAGCCAGTAACATTGTTTCTTCATGTCCACTGGGCTTTGACATGAAACAGCTCCTGAATAAAAGGATCTTGTGTAGCTGAGACACTTCTGGATATTTGCCACCCATGAGGAATTTTTTTATGTCAAAACTGCTCTGTGTAGAATATTCAGACATCTCCAAGATGATGTGGTTTTTAAATTCAGACTATCCATCACAGGGACATAAATGATGTGATATTTGCCTCAATGTCTATAAAAAAATAATATAAAATCTAATTTTTATTGTTACAATAGTTTTGTTTTCCTAATTAGCACTTGTGTGCTCTTGTAACTTTTTCACTGTTTGAATTCACTTAATTCTTGTATAACATAAGTGTTAAAACCCTCTGCAACTTACAATAATTATCAAAATGTAGATTAGCATAATGAAAATATGTATACAAAGTATAATGGATATATGTAGTTACAGATAGATACAGCATCAGAGTGTGAAAATTTGAAGTTTCATTAATGTTTGCTAGTCACTGATATGCAGAAAATTTAGTATTGCAGCATAATGCATCTACCTTAAGTCTGCAAAAAGAAAAACTAATTGCAAAAGCAAAATGCAGAATGAGGAAAGAATCTCAGCAAAATTCACATTTAGAAAACATTTCTGTATTGGAGAAGTTTCTTTAATGAAGATTCCCTAATTGTATCATTCTCTCCACTATTATCTGTGCAAGTTGGAAAGTGCAGTACATTTTCAGGATCAAATTCAGGTTCAGCTCAAAATATTTAACCTGGACATTTTTCTTCCCATAACTTTGATCAAAACTGAAAAAGATGACGCTTCCAAATACCAGTCCAGAAAAGGTATAAAATCTGTGTACAAAGAATGGGATATGTCTCTGATTTCAGTGAGAAAAATTATATTCTTCCTGTGGATTACCACAATTTCCATCAAAGTGAAGTTGACCACTAAGTGCTTACAAGATTAAGATGAATTTATTTAGGATTAGCAACAATATCTCCTGATTAAAAAAAAAAAAAAAGTTGCCTGCAAAGTTTTCTGAAATGTCCCCAATTTTCGTCATGAGCCAAACATTCAAATTTAGATCTCCACAATGCAGCAGCAAAGAATGGGACCTGGAGACCTCCTCAGAGAGTGTGGGCTGTCTGTGCCCCTACAGCTGTTGACTCTGTGCCCACTCTGAGCTAAACAGAAGCTTGGTAGCCTTGTCAATGTGGCATCGAGCCCAGGCTAAAATATCCTGCCCAGGAGTAGGTTCAGTGTCGCACTTATTGCGACGGTTCAGCTTCCAGCCAGGATAGAGTGTGGGCAGAATGAGCTCATGTCTGCCCAGAGAACTGACAGAGCAAGCTTTCATCTGCTTGAAAAACACAAGAAGAAATTCTTAGAGTGACCCCTGTTTAATCTAGAATGTACATGGTTAAAGTCTCTGAGCCAACCAATGCCAGTGGTTTTTTCCCCTCCTTTTATCATTAACAGTTATACTGGCAAGGTTTATAGAGCCTGAGAACACTTTCTGCACTGATTCACCATATTTTCAGCAAATACCAGCAAAGTGGTGTGGTACTTCTGTGAGTTTCCTTCTTTCATGAGTCAAAAAGCAAAGTATACCTGCAGGGCCTGAAGAGAATCTGGCAAAGGGATCATCCCAGATTTTTCAGTACTCATTTATTGCACTAATCTTTAAGAGTTTCTTGTTCTCTTGTGTTTGAGTTTTGATGTTTTTTTCCTGTCAAATGGAAACATACTTGATTTTGCTGTCTGTCTCTCTAAGGTAATGGTAATAAAAAGTGATATTATTCATTATTTGGTCCACAGCAGCAATGTGGCAAATGAGTTAGACCAAGAAGAGGTATACGCCATGTCTAAAGAGTTGCTAATTTACGTAACCTTCAAACAGATACCAACTTTGAACATCAGAGCACAAAATTATTGTGATCTCCCACGCAGTGCAGTTTTTATTGTTCGGTTGGTCTGCAAAGATCTGCAAGAAGAAGGTACTCTTCTTTCTTAGTGAAAGCCTAATTAGAAAAAGAAAGAAAAGTTACGGGTACCATAGAGAGTCTGGTCTCCAGTCTTCTGTTTAATCAGATCCTAGAGCCTGTAGTATTTTGAATTTTAAATCATTGCTGGAAGAGCTCAACACACTTGACCCAAGTCCATGTGCACCGTTCGTGTTTTGTTTTCTTTTATTGAGCGTTATAGTTCAGTTGCACTGAAGTAAAACTTCTTTGCACTTATCTCAATGCCATTTGAACTAAAGGAGTCATTACTGTGAATCACAGCTCTTATTAGGTCATGACCTGGCTTTTTAGGGGGAAAAAGGCATGTAAAACATGCTGATCCCTGTTAGCCTGGTCAGTGTGGCACCAGGAAAGAACTTGGATCATAAACGGGTGACAGTCAGTTAACCTTTCACTCATAGATGACTGTTTATGGGCCACAAATGATGCCAAGGGAGTTGAAATATGTTTTAATAGTCTGTTTATATTTTTCCACCAAGGTCTTAGTGCCACATAACTCATTTTGGCATTTTTTAAACTTAATTTTGCATTAAGAAAACCACGGAAACAGTGAAGCCAATATTTATTTTTCAAATAGCTATAAACATTTCACAGAAACTCTCTATACATCAGTCACTTATAAAATTTGTTACCTTTTCCTAGATACTTGCCCTTATAATGAAAGCCTAACCTTAGTGTGATAATGGAGATAAAGACCAGAGGATAAGTGTAGCATGTTGTACAACACAGCTGCTAATGAGTAAAGGGACCAAGCCAGACCTGTTGCACACTATTCAGACTGAAGGTGGGACGTGCTTGTGTATATAAGTATTTTTGTTCTACATCTTGTTTTCAATATCATAAATCTTTAATCAAAAATCAAATAATGCTGGTGTGAATGATACTACATGAATAAGAGAATCCTCGGCTTTCTCTTCTCCACCTTTTTTTCTTCTACTCCTTCCCCTCCTATATTTTTTTTTTTTTAACACGGACTTAGGCCCTCATTCAACAATGTACCCAGGTAATTTTTTTTCTTTTAAGCACATAGTAAGTACTTTGTTGAGGCAGGACCACCAGAGCTCTCGCTGAAGGTCAAGTCACTCTTGTTTCATTATCATTGCGCACTCTTTAAGATGACATAAAACCATAAAAATCTTTAAAATATTAAGGTCAGAAAGAGATCATGACAAGCAAGTTGTCATTAATACTACCTTTTATTGTTTCCATGTTTGGAAATTGATGCTTTTCCTGTCACCTCCACAAAGTGATTCTTCAACATCTCTTGCTGTTTACTGATGTCATGAGTCTCAGCACACAGCCACCAGATAAAGCCCTTAAATCTGATTAGTAGAAATTCCTAAACTGTGAACTGACTTATCCATCAGGACTGAACAAGTTCAAACACAGGTAAGAGAATGAAAATTCTGATGAACATTTTTTCTTTGAAAATAATATCCCCCAAATCACCCTTGCATTTTCCTCTGAGATTCACACAGTGGGAAGCACACATTTCTTGACATGAATCCCAACATAAATCTTGGAAATCTCATGCAGAACCCAAAATATTTATTTTAATGTGTTACTCATTAAGTTATTTCTTTAAATTGTAGTCTGTTGGCAGCTGCAAACTCATTCCATTCCATCTGCATTATAACAATGCTGTAGTAAGATTTGATAGGGTCATTAGGTCATTAACACTGGAAAAATTTCTAAAACAGAATCTGCAAATGCCCAAAGGGGCACAATTGTAAAAGAAGATTACACTGCTAGCACAGAATAAAGTATAAATAATCAAAACAAATTGATGAAAAATTAATTGCAGACTATTTTCACCCTTATCAAAAATGATTCATTTCCTTACATCCAAGCTCTTCACAAGGAAAAAAACCCCAAACCAATAAACCCCCCGAGAGATTTCTGAAGAATGTCCTGACAAAGGCAATGGGAAGTGTCTGGAGCACAGGTCTCATGGGGAGTAGCTCAGGGGTCTGAGGGTGTTTAGTCTGGAAAAAGGAGGCTCAGGGGGGACCGAAGCACTCCCTGCAACCACCTGAGAAGAGGTTGTAGCCTGGTGGGGGTCAGCCTCTTCTCCCAGGTAACAAGTGGCGAGAAGGAACAGCCTCAAGCTGCAAGATGGGACTTTTAGATTGGATATTTGGAAAAACCTTTTCTCAGAAAGAGTTGTCAGGCATTAGAACAGGCTGCCCAGGGAAGTGCTTGGGTCACCACCCCTGGATGTATCATAACCTGTGTAGATGAGGTGCTTAGCAGTCCTTTAGTGTGGACTTGGCAGCACTGGGTTAATGATTGAACTCGACCACCTCAAAGGTCTTTTCCAACATAATTTTTTCTATAATTCTGTGGTACTTGGAAAGTACCTTCCAGAGTTTCAATTAACTATTGTGCCATTGGAAACATGAGGAAAAATGTTATTCAACTTAGACATTTTGTCCAATTCAGTATTTAAATAATTTCTTGATGGCAATTATATGTTGCACCTTATTAAACCTGATTGAAGAAAGTAAGTTCAGTAGTCATAATTCAGTCAGGAATTCTGTTAGCTAGTGTGCTTCTCATTGCTGTTTTAGGCAACAGCTTGGATTCTACACACAACTTCAAGCAATATAAGCCTGTGTGAAGGGGACATGGTTCTTGAACAGAATGAAAGCATTCTGCTTTCACTGCATAGAAGGGCAAATATTGCCCTAAAGTGAATCACAACAGCGGACTCATTACAGGAAATACTTCCGACATTTTTGGAACAGGTTTTCTCAGGGACACTGCCTCACTTGGGTTTATGCAAAAGCTTTGAAATCTAAAGACATCATCTCAGTGCCACTCCTTAGGTTTGCTCTGCTCCTTAATTTTCTTATCCTTACGACTTGCTCCCATAGAAAATTCAATATTTTGTGGCACTATATACGAGTCTTGATCTGTTCCTGCTGCAGGACAGGCATACTCAAGGCTCAATTTTCTCTCTGCCTGATTTGTGACCTGAGATATTATCACAACCATGGAACTACAGGGAAATAGTCTAATATTAAGGAGGGGCCAATATAAATTAAACTACTATTTCAATTTCTTCCCTGAGATGTACTCTGAATCCTTGGGATAGTGGCTTGTTGCAAGTAGACTGCAGTTCTCTGCTGAGCTGTATAAACACTCAATTGAACCTCCACAATTAAGAAAACAGTGAGTATCCAGTATCCAGATAAAATAAAAAAAAATACCCATCTAGAAAGTTGCTAATATTGTTTGTTTTTTAAAAAATAAAATAGATATATAAGCTATGGAACCTCAAGAATTAGACAAATACATATGTACATCTTCTTTTGTGTCTCTGTAAAGAGAAATTACACATTTAAATGTCATCTTCACAGATTTTTTCTTCTAATTGAAAACAACAACATAGCAAAGTTTTAATTAACATAATTGATAAGTAAAAATGGACTTAGAGTACTTAACATTCTTAGACCACAACTGTAGCTAATTTCAGGCATAATTGCAGCACTCTTGTTACACAGAAAGATGCTCTTTACACGCTCTTTACACGCTCTTTACAAGTTCTTTACGCCAAAACCTCCACAAGAAACCCAAATCGAAACCCTAGCACCCCTTGCCCCAACCTACATTGACTATACACTCTTTAAACACACTCATTTCCAAACACCAACTTATCTAAGTAAGATTAATAAACATTTTTAACATAAGTCTATCTATGATATTTGTAACTTTTGTTGTTACTTATGATTAATGACTTTCAATTAAGTGAACTGTGTGATAAATATTTTACTGTGGCCTGTAAATTGTATTTCTCAAGGACACTGCATGGTAACAAAAACCCAGTATCTCTACAGTAGCCATCAGGGTAAAAGTAAGCATGAACAGCATGCTGATACATGAAGTTTTGTATTTCTATTTTATCTAAAACAGTTAATTAGGATAATGTATAACCTATGCGGATGACAGTGTATAATTAATGTCATCCTCAGTACAACTACAGCATAGATTTATGAAATCCACTATTACAATATATCTGTATGGATTTCAACAAACTATATTTATGAGACTTTTGTAACTTCCAAACATATTTGGAAGAAGTATTTAGTTTAAATTTTACTGTAGCTGTGTGGGTCTCTTTTACTGGATTTTCAAACATGATTAATCAATTTAAAGATAAATCAAATTTCCAACAAATGTTCACTGAACTTTTCCACTAACTTCAATGTCTGTAAAACAGATATTTAAATAAAGATATACAAACACCACAAGCTTAGCAATTTAGTAAAGATAAGCATCAGAAGGTCTGATTACATATAAAAGCCTTAAAAACTTTTAAAATATGAGTTTCTCTATAGAGTCCCTGTATTTCTGTGCTGAAAAAAAATCCCCTTAAGAATCAGTTTTGGCATTCCCACTGTTGGCTTCAGCCAAACCCAGGAAGTATGTTTGAGCTGGGAGAAAAAATATTTTTTCATTTTAGGTTACATCTTGAATTAAGAAAATTTCTCTAACCTTGGCTTTGCCCATGTGCTGGGAAAAAGTTCAGATAATTTCTAATTTTGTATTTTATTTTTTAAGGAGTTCATCAGTCTTCAATGATAAAAAATAATTTGCATTATCATTTAGCATAGTTCAGCATTTATATGTCTGTTTAAAACATCTATCATCTCTAGCTATTTCAAGCTTGAAATTAATTCAGCCCCTATATTTTATAAATTAATGTTATGTTTTATAGAGCCATGAATCAGGACAAAAGCGGAAGTTTCTGTGGCAACAGGAATTGTTAGCATTTATATAGCTGGTGAGAGAGTGAATTTTTTTTTTCCGTAGAAAGATTTTAACTTTTATTTAATAAAAAATGTAATAAATATAATAACTGAAAAGCTCCATTTCAAATTTCCATAAGAAAAAACATTGGTGGCTGATTTTCTTTTAATAAGTATTGTGTTGAAAAATAGTTTTAACAGAAAATGTTAGTAGCAGATTAATTAATCTCTTTGGTGCTGCGTTTGGTGTGAGATTAGAGTAGAGGGAATTATTTCTGTTCAACACATCATTGTGATAGTAGCCTTAAATGTGTTTCTGTTTCTGTAAGCAGTAAAACCCAGTGTTACTGTATGTTTCCTCTCCATCACCACTGTTACTGACATCAGCTGCGAACCCAGCAGCTCACACTGCCACAGTGACTTTCTGTGGCTTCTGTAGCATGTATTTCAAGTAACAGAAACATATGTATGCCTGTTCACTGTCCAGAATAAACATATTTTTAATCACTTTTTGTAAACCCTGACAAAGCACCATTAGTCTGCACACAGAAGTATGACAGGCCATGTGCTGTATGTTTGGAAAAATTTCTCTGACAGTAGATCCTGATCTCTTTTAATTATCCCTACCCAGTATACTTGTTCTCAGTAGGTACAATGCTTTAGTCAAATTAACCAAATTTATTCAACTTGCGATTTAATCAACTTGCAATTAGTACAACATCCAGCTTCACTAGACTATATTGTATTTTGTTGCAATGTGTAGATGTGTTTCTTATTTTTGGCTGGGTTGTTTGTAGATGTGTTTCTAATTCATGGCTGGGTTGTTTGCTTGTTCACTGTCCAGAATAAACATATTTTTCTCCTTTGACCTGTCAGGTGTGTAGTTCAAACACAGGCTAAAATTAACGTGGCCTCTTAGAGAGAAGACAAGTTTTTGTGTTAACAATGTGCAATTCCAGGGAAGGATCCCTCTGCTGTACAGCATTTGTTGTGCCTTAGACATATTGTACTGAAACAACTCCAGAGGAAAACTGATCATATTCATTTACTGCTGTGTTTTATATTAACATTTTATCTTTAAAATAGGAATATTGAATTAATTTATATAGATTGAATAGATAGATATATTGAATCAATATTTTGTATGCTGGCACATTTCACTTGTCTCAACATGAGAATGGGGAAGGAGCTGCAGTGATGTCAGACTTAATAATTATAGCAGTGAGTTGTTGCTACAGAGCAACTGAGGAGAAATACAGAGGTTTTTTGTCTTACACTTTTGTAAAGGAAACATGGAAGGAAATTATTTTCATGTGCATGCAGCAAGAATATTAAGAGCCAATTTAAAAATCTGTTCAAGTTGTCAGAGTTAATTACTGCATTATTTCGGTTTTCAACATTTTGCAGAGCCATCATGCCTACTGTTTATGGTTACAAACTCTATTAGGAATATAATAAAATTAAAGTAAAAGTCCATGAATTTACCATGTACTCTGTTTCTCAAGTTTGTACAAAGATAGGAGTGGAAAAAAATTAGTGTTGTTAGGTTTAATGCTTGATATTTCTGGTTTTCTCCAATCAGATACTAACAGTGACATTCCCTTTCTGCTTCTCTTTGGTACTTTTACATCAATTACTCATTCAAGGACAGGCAGGGATCAAGATGGTGAATTGTTCTTGGAACTTCATTAAATGAGGCAGCAAGAGTTCAAAATACAAGTAGCAAACACAAGGGATGTTTCCCTTTATCCTTTAGTAGGAGTACTAAACGATGAAAAATTAGGGTATATAGGTAAAATACTAGGGTTAAGATTCCCACATAGTTAGTACATTAAATTTAGTTTCATGTGTAGCAGGCTTTTGGCAGACATTTTAGTTTCAACCTCAGTGACAGCATTTCTCTAGAGTAATTATTTAGATTTTTTTTTCCCCCTGTTCACAACATGTTATCTATCACTGAATATTTGTAAGATGTCTTTATTACAGAGGTGCTTTTGCTATTCATGGACAACTGTTACCATTGAGAGACAATGAGATGCAATATGTTCAAGAAAACGTGCATTGGCAAAAGTTTTCTAAGAAACTAACAATATTTAATTTAGATATGTCTTATTAATTGATTAAAAAAGGGTTTTTGATTCCCAAATAATTAATCAAAGCATTTTTCTGGGAAAAAAACCCTAAACCTGAACTTAAAATACTCTCTGTTTTTGAGGGTGGTTTAGGGTTTTGTTTAGGTTTTTTTTTCTATTATATTTCTTACTTAATAAGTATAATCTCATACTGTGTCCTCCTAAATGGTTGCAGTCCAGTGGGCATTTGTTCACAAAGGGAACTAAAATCACCTAAATTCCATTATGAATGGCATGATTTGACTAACACAACATTTCATGAAACTCTACCAACTTCAGCTTTTATTTTATTATATTTACAAGTGGCTTTTATTTCAGAAACTGAAGTTAGCTAAAATTTAGATGCAGCTGTGAACAAGATGGAAGATGCAATTTAAATCCTTCCTCAACCTCAAACATTTCTAAACTAGAGGGCGAAGTAATGTCAGTTACATGGGTTAAAAACAAAGATGCATTTCACATCCCTGACATGCAGGACACACCTGCATTAAGTGCTGACCAGTAGATTAGAAGGACTGAGATTTAGGTGCCCTCTGCTCGTGTCAAAGTTAGGAAAAAATGAAAACCCAGTGAGGAGAGATAACAGAAATGGAAGCTCTGGGTACAGGATTCTGATCCCCATGCAACCATTTTTATTCCATGACCATTTCCATCAATACTAACAACCCCTCCTTTGAGAAAGGGATCAGAATCTGGGATTCTCTCCTGCCATGTGGGATGGAGAAAGGATGGAGAAAGGATGGAGGAAGGATGTTTTAGTATGCAGAGACAAAACACAGGCGGGAATTTGGAGGCATCCCTTTAAAGTATTTCCCAAAGGGACATTTTGATGTATTCCTCTCCACTCACCGTGCCAAATCTTTCAAATCCTACTTCAAGTCTCCTGGTTCTCTCTGTTTAGTTATTAAGGATATTAGGCCTTTTTTTTTTTTTTTTTTTTTTTTTTTTTTTTTTTTTTCCCCCCTTTCCCTCCGAAGCTCCGGGGGGG